>OVBE01004059.1:0-23926 GCA_900406425.1 Iberis pinnata | reverse complement strand
TTATTTATGATATATACGTATATTTGTAATATTTTTAAATGTATTATGTATGACTAGGGGTGTCAAAATGGGTAAACCAACCCAAACCAACCCAAACCAACCCAAATCCAATTAAACCATTGGCTAAATGGGTTATGAGTCAACTCAATCCATTAAACAAATGTGTTGGATCAACTCATTACCCATTTAAATTAGTGGATTAATGAGTCTTAATGGGTTACCCATTATAATTTGATTAATATTTAAATAATTATTATAATTGATAATTAAGACATCATAATTACATTATTAACACTAACATCACCAAATTCATTATAATTATCATCACATGTTAGAAAATTTTTTGAGAGAAATTTTCAAAGGAAATATTTTGACATGAATACTTTTCCCGGGAAAATTTCGTCACGAAAACTTTTTCCGAAAAAATTTCGACGGAAAAACTTTTTTTGGGAATATTTTGATGGGAAAACTTTTCCCGGGAAAATTTCGGCNTTGATGGGAAAACTTTTCCCGGGAAAATTTCGGCGGGAAAACTTTACTAATTTTATATTTCATTTTTAATAAATTGAATTAAAAAATTAAATAAATAATGTTAGTTTGGTTATGGATAACTCATTAATCCATTTGACTCAATCCATTTTAACCCAACCCAATAAACTCATTAACCCATTAGACTCATAAAACCATTAGAACTCAAAATTTAAACCCATTTGGATATATGGGTTGGTTTGGGTTGGGTTGACCCAAGAACATTTACCCATTTTGACACTCCTATGTATGACTAACAAAATATAAAACTTTAACTTCAACTAATATTATTTTAAGGAAAATTTTTTAAATAATATTGATAAATCCGCGCGTAGCGCGGATCCTAAACTTAGTAAAATAAAAAAAATCTATTTTGTAAATTAATAAACGAATAAGATTTACCTTTTTTTAATTAAAAATGTAATCATGCGTCTTATATTTTAGGAAAGTCAAAATTTTTTCATTATTACCAATATACATTTTCTATCAGCCAATAAGGAAAGAATACTAGAATTGGAAATAAATTCTTCGTCAAATAATATACATGTGTTTATCTGAACACAAAAGTATTCATATGAACCAATTTATATTCAGATGAATGTATATACATGTAACTGTTCATATGAAATTGTTTTGTTCATGTGGTTATATTTTGTTCATATTTAAGTTTTGGGCAACTATAGTAGACTTGAAGATTAGTAATTACAAAAATTTGATTGGAAATTAATTCTTTGTGAATCAGTTTACGTGTGTTTACATGAACACAACATTATTCATATGAACAGTTATATGTATATACATGAACATATGAATATAGATCATGGTTATTGGTCATGTGAATGAACATTGTTCATGTGGTCATATTATGTTCATGTGAATACAATTAGTGAACTACATGTGATAAGTTTCATCAGTTTCAGAATACTACAATAGACCTGGAGACGTGAAGATTACTATGACATCAATAATAAGTCAAATGAAGAAAAATAATGCTCCAGCGAGCAAAAATGTTGGAAACTTAATTACTTCCTAAATTTGATAGAATAATACATGTTCAAACATAGTTTTAGCCCCGAAAATGCATTTTTTTAACCAAAATAAACAAAAAAGGTGCAAACTACACCTAATTATCCTTATGCATCCGCTACTAATCAACTAATCTTCTGCATTATCCTCAAAAATTAGTTTTTTGATTAACGGGAAGCAAATTATGAGCTCCCACTTGAACTCCGACTCTGACAATTTAAGTATAACTTTATTAGATAATAATCACTAGTTAATTCAAAAAATATCTAATATAATGCTATTACACATACTAAGGCTTCTTAACATGTCCTCAACAATAACATGTATTTATAAAGTATACAGTCAATAGAGTATAAGTTGACGAATTGATTTTGTAATTAACTACTATCTCATGTAGCTAATAACCCACTTTCGTTAATATAATGCTATTACACATACTAAGGCTTCTTAACATGTCCTCAACAATAACATGTATTTTTAAAGTATACAGTCAATAGAGTATAAGTTGATGAATTGGTTTTGTAATTAACTACTATCTCATGTAGCTAATAACCCACTTTCATTAATATAATACTAGTACACATACCATCTTTCGTTAATAACCAAATTAATTCAAAACCATCTTTCATTAATTCAAAATCATATGAATAAAATCTTTGTTCAAAACTTAATTCAAAAACATCTTTCGTTAATAAAAAACTTAATTCAAAATCAGATAAGAACCCGTAACTAACAAAAACAATCGAGAAGAACAATAAAACATCTAAACCGGCTAATAAGAAACATAAAAACCCAGAGAACAATAAAAAAATATTTCGTTAATTTAAAACTTAATGATTGTTGATGATTGTTGAGAGATAAGAAGACTAAAAACCCAATTCGCACAAACAAGAACACTAAAAACATCTTTCGTTAATTCAAAACTTAATTAAAAATCAGATAAGAACCCGAATAAAAGAATCTCCTAAGAACCCTAAAAACCTGAAACAAAGAATCTCCTAAGAACCATTAAAACACGAATAAGACAATCTCTTAAGAACCCTAAAAACCCGAAACAAACAATCAACAAAAGAACCCTAAAACCATAATCACGATTGTTTATAACATTCTATAAGAACAATCAAACAATCTTATAAGAACCCTAAAATCCCAATTCACACAAACTATCATAATCGCCGACTTGAGAGAAAAGAGAGAAGAAAGAGAACGTGAGAGAGAGGTACTGTGAACTGAAGAGTAAACCGCCGACTGGAGATTTCACCACCGCCGATCGGAGCGAAATGAGTAGAAACCGGAGAAGAAGAGACCACCTTCGCAGAGAATGTGAGAGTGAGAACTCGTGCGTTTTGAGTTAACTAGTGATATGTTAAGAATTTAATTCCTAAAACTAATACTATAGAGAACATATCAATGTAGTAAAGTATATGGTCGAATCCCACAGAGACCAGAAAGTAGACGATTTAGTTAAATCTCGAATCAAGCTAAAACGAAATAAAAAGATTGGTTGTGATCGAAATCAAAACAGTAAATTAAAAGCGGTTATAAACTATAGAATAAAAGCGTCAGAAATCAGGGAAAAACCACATGTAGTCAGGATTAAAAGTCAAATTATCATTCAGGGATTTTCTTTAAAAATAGTTCTCAATATGAAAGACAAGAATGGAATAATCTCCTCTCGGAGTATTAAACTCTATGCTCAAACTATTGGAGACAAACTCTCGCCGTCTTTTAAATAATTGATCATGCAATATAGTTCAGATTCAATTGTTCACAAGCATTCAAAACAATACTCTTTCAAGCAAGAACACTTATTCATTTAGACTAGATCCAACTTCTAAACCAGATCTCTTTGTGTTTATTAGTCTAATATCAATAAACTAGATGACCAATCTAATTCATGCATTAATAACAAGTCTAGATTAAGAACCTAACAATTGTTATCCCCTTATGATAAATCTAACAGTCAAACCCTGATTTCCCTCGAAAACCCTAAAACCTAACTAGTGAACTACTCAGACATTGACAAGCAATCACAAATCAATATCATTGAAGAACACATAATAGAAATAGAATAGATTATTAGAAAGGGTTCAAAAATCTTCTCCAAATATAAGGTTGAATCTCCTCTCCCTCAGTAATTCTCTCGTAAATAAAATAAATCTTAATGAAATAAAACCTAGCTAAGAGGTTATAGTGCTAAAAAAAAGAATAAAAGATAGCCTTGAGGACCAATTCTGCAAAATTTGGAAATCTTCTAAAAGTTCTCGGGTTATTAGATCGATCAGGCACTTTTTTGATCGATCGAGCACTCAATCGGGCACTATTTTGTGAATCCAAAGAGAAAATTCCCGATCGGGCACTTCAGAGATCGATCGGGCATTCCAGGGGATTTTTGCGCGATCTTCTTCTGCGAGTCAGCTTTACTAGTCTTCAGTAAAATAGCCATAACTATTGATTTGTATGATGAAATGACTTGAAACCACCTCCATATGAAAGCTAACTCACGTGGCTATCTTGTGTCCAAATTTAAGCTCAATAAATCCACTGGAACATCTTCAAACATTGCTAAGCTTCGGACTCTTCTGTCGGACTCTGCATCTGCATTTGCCAATTTGCATCCATTTCGTGCAGAAATCCATTTTTGTTACAGAGCGACCCAAACACCTAGAAACCTGTAAAATATACCAAATTGCAAGGAAAATACTCGGATAACGCTTAATAGCAAACATAAATGCTCACTAGAAAGCGTTAAAATCGAGTGATATCACCTAGGTAAGTTTCTAGTTTTAATTCCTTTCCTATAGTTTTTTAATATGTTAGTTTAAATAATTAAATATAACAATAAAATTAAATTTTAAAATTAATTGGAATAATTTAAACAAAACAACTTACGATTATTTAGAAATTATTTTGAAATAGAGAGGAGGATATTATTGTAATTTTGTAAGGAAAAATACTTTAATCACTAATGGATTTTGAACACACCTCTCTCTCATATTGGGCAACCAAAGAATGACCATTTCTACAATTAATTCTAAAATAAAACCTCAGGAGATAATGTTCGTAAATCCAAAGATAGAAGCATTCAGTTACCCAAGATACAAAGAGTCCCATAACAACACACATTTCAATTGTTACCAATTACAGAAATACCTTTTAGAAACCTGTCCACTAGATAGATTAAAATCATAGATATTTCTACTGAAATAGATCTTTCTCAGTTTTCCGCAATCTGTCATTGGGAATTTTGATTTTGAAGCTTGGATTATTTGTTGAAGACAAGCATGACAGGAGGCTGTCAAGATGATGTCGTCAACATATAGAAGAAGATAAGCCATATGTCCATTCCTTGAGTAAAAAATAAGGAACCATCGATGTGTGATGTTTTGAATCATAACCGACATAGGCAGTTTGCGAATATGAAATTCCAAGCCCGTGGGGCCTGCTTGAGGCCGTATATTACCTTCGAAATTTTACAAAAATGATGTAGATGATCCTTGTCAATAAATCTGGGTGGCTGTTGCATATATACAGTCTCGGCCAAGCTTTCATGAGGAAAGGCATTTTATACGTCAAGTTGCTGTATAGGCCAGTTTCGAGATAAGCTGAGATGAAGGACCGTTTTTGATTGTAGCAGGCTTCACTACGGGTGAAAATTTTCACCAAAATTAACTCCATATTCCTGAGATTTTCCGTTTGCCACCAAACGAGCCTTGTGCCGTAATAGCTTTCCATATGCACAATATTTATTTTTAAGAAGCCACATAAAGTGCACAATGTTAGTGTTCAAAGGCATAGGCCCTAGGTCCCATGTCTTTGTCTTAATCATAGCATCAATCTCACTTTTCACTGCCGAAACCCAGTCAGGATTATTTAGAGCTTTTAGATAACTTGTAGGAACATCATCAACAAAAATAGTTAAATACAAAATATGTTTTTGTTTTTTGATTCCATGTTTACTTCTGGTGACCATTGAATGGCGTGATGGTTGAGCAGGTGAAATAGGCTCTGGTGAAGGTTGAGGATAGTGAGTTACAGGGGCTTGAATCAAAGAAGAAGGAGAAGAAGGTTTTGTAAGGATATGATGGAAAATAGGAGATGAATCTACTGTAAAATTCAGAAACTAGTAAGTGTCATTCTCTGTAATTTTTTCAGCAGCAGGAAATGTATATTCATCAAAGATAACATGTTTTGAGATAATGATCTAATTTTTTTTAGATCCAGACAGCGATAGGCTCTATGATGAGATGGATATCCAAGAAAAAGACAGATAATGCTTCTTGTAGAGAGTTTATGAAGACTGGAGTGATTGATATTAGGAAAAAAAAAAAAGACATCCAAATACCTTGAGATGGTCATATTTTGGATCTTTGTTAAAGAGAAGAGAGAAAGGGATTTGGCCGAGAACTGATTTTGAGGGAAAAATGTTGAGGAGATGAATTACTGTATGTAACGCCTCAATCCAATAAGAAAGAGATAACCGAGCATGAAAAAGAAGAGAGCGAATTCTATTATTTATAGTTCGAATCATTATTTCCGCCTGACCATTTTGTTGATAGGTATGAGGGCACGAAAATCGATATTGAATACCATTTGTGTCAAAGTACTGGTGAAATTGAGAGTGATTATAATCACTACCATTGTCACATCGAAATTGTTTTATTGTGCTTCCAAACTGATTTTGAATAAATTGCAAGAAGTGAAGAAATTTGGTAAAAACTTCACTTTTTCTTCTTAGTGGATAAACCCATAGAAAGTATGAAAATATCAATAAATAGCACATAATATCTAATACCACTCATACTAGAAATTGGTGATGACCATAGATCTGAATGGATCAATTTGAATGGCTTAGAACTGATTCGAATGGAGAACTAATTCGAATTGATCAATAAATAAGGGATTTGGTCGTGAATTGATTTTGAGGGAAAATGTTGAGGAGATGAACTACTTTATATAGAGCCTCAACCTAATAAGAAGGACTGAGCATGAAAAAGAAGAGAGCAAATTCCATTATTTATAGTTTAAATCATTTTTTCCGCTTTACCATTTTGTTGAGAGGTATCCGGACACGAAAATTGATACTGAATACCATTTCTGTCAAAGTACTAGTGAAATTGAGAGTGATTATACTCTGTACCATTATTACATTGAAATTGTTTTATTGTGCTTCCAAACTGATTTTGAATAAATTGCAGGAAGTGAATAAATTTGGTAAAAACTTCACTTTTTCTTCTTAGTGGATAAACCCATAGAAAGTATGAAAAAATGATCAATAAATAGCACATAATATCTAATACCACTCAGAATAGAAATTGGAGATGACCATAGGTCAGAATGGATCAATTCGAATGGCTTAGAACTGATTCAATTGGATCAATAAATAAGGGATTTGGCCGAGAACTGATTTTGAGGGAAAACTGTTGAGGAGATGAACTATTGTATGTAGCTCCTCAACCCAATAAGAAGGAGATAATTGAGCATGAAAAAGAAGAGAGCGAATTCCATTATTTATAGTTCGAATCATTCGTTCCGCCTTACCATTTTGTTGAGAGGTATCCGGACACGAAAATTGATACTGAATACCATTTGTGTCAAAGTACTAGTGAAATTGTGAAATTGAGGGAGTGATTATACTTAGTACCATTGTCACATTGAAATTTTTTTATTGTGCTTCCAAACTGATTTTGAATAAATTGCAGGAAGTGAAGAAATTTGGTAAAAACTTCACTTTTCCTTCTTAGTGGATAAACCCATAGAAAGTATGAAAAATGATCAATAAATAGCACATAATATCTAATACCACTCATACTAGAAATTGGCGATGACCATAGGTCAAAATGGATCAATTCAAATGGCTTAGAAATAGTTGTATCAGTCTTTGAAAATGGTAGCTTAAGGTGTTTCCCCAAGTTACAGGCCAAACATGAGTTAAGAGAAGACTCTTCATTACAGGTGATGCCAAAGAGTAAGAGAGGCAAGAAACGCAGAGGCAAAAGCAAATGAAAAGCTTGGCTAAACAGTGGAGAGTGGATAGAGATCACCAGAGCTGTAACTGCAGAGCAAGAGTTTCTGAGTGTGAAGATCCTTCACACTAACCAAAAGGATCAAATTCAATAGTACACCAATTATCAACTGCAAATTTACGAACATAGATAAGATTTTTAACCATTTTTGGTGCAACAAGAACATTATTCAGAGAGAGAGGGCGAGAAGATAAATGAAGAAAGGCTGATCCAAAAGAAGAAGCTAGAATTTTTGATCCATTTCTCACAATTACCGAGTGAGAGATATTATGATTAAGAGTAGAACGGACCAAACCTGCTGTGGTGGATGCAAGATGCACTGTGGCTCATTATCCATAACCAGTCTACAGAAGAAGGATCCGCAAGTGTCATGGTGTTGAAAGCGTGAGCGAGATCTAAGGTGGGCTGGTACACAGATTCTGCATCATTAACCTGTGAGACAAAGGATGGAGAGGATGGTGGAGATGGGCGAGGTCCAAACATGCCTCAGGACTGAGATTGAGGCGGTTACATCCACTGCATTTGTGGATGCAGGACAATAAGGTGGATACCAGGCCTGTGAGTTGTAGCGCTGATTATTCTAACCACGAGAACGATTTCCAGACCTTCCTTTGCCTATATTATTCTGCGACCGTTGAGGTTGGCTCCGGATTACTTGAGGTTGGTTGTCGGAGACTGTCAGAGCTGTAGAAGAAGATGAATGGTTGGAGTGAGTGATGGCTGGTTTTGTGGAGCGTCGAAGTTGTGTCTCTTCCATCTCAAGCATTAACTTGCCGGCATCAAATGTTGGAAACAGATCTTTTTCTTGATGACATTCATGATATTGTCAAAGCGTTCGTTAACACCATTCAACAAATACATTACGAGAGTTCGATCTGGAACATGATAATCAACATTAGCTAAGAGGTTTCAAAGCGATTTGAGTTTTTGACAATAATCATGAACCAATAAATCGCCAATCTCAGTGGTTCGAAGTTCATTATCGAACTGTATGGCTCGAGCTTCTTTGTTGTTGCATAATTGGTTCTCAATGTGAACCCAAGATTACTTTGCTGTGCCTCATTCTTTTGAACGAGTTTCAGAACAACTGTTTTGTTATAGTTCCATAGATCCACAATTTGACCAGTTCGTCACGTTGGTGCCAATTTTCATCATCGAGGCTAGTTGGAAGAGAAGACCCGTCGAGGTGTCTGGGGACATCGAAGGTGAGGCAGTGGGTAAAGAAGATCTCTCGCCATGCATCATAGTTGTGATCGTGAAGATCAAGAATTAATGGGATATGTTATTTGATGTTTGTAACACCAAAACACCGATCCAGGTTTTGCGCTGCCATTGAAGGAGAAAATGCAGAGAAAAAGAAGAGGAGGAAGAAGAAGATAGGGAGTTGAAAAAATAAGTAGAGTCGAAGCTCTAATACCATGAAATTGATTTAATTCCCTTGAGGTACTCTCTTCTCATTAGCTCAATATAAAGGGTAATTCATTACAGACTTTTCAGAGATTTACAATTATACTCCTTAACAAACTGAAACAATATTTTGAAATAGATAGTTTATTGATATTATCTAATAAAGACTCAAATTATCACTCGATGGAGAACTCATTTCGGTGTTCAAGATACCTTTCAACGCTGTATACGATGGTCAGAATCTCATGACTATGTACTCGTCTCCGCCATTGGTGATGGCTCTGTGAAGATTTATGACACATCTCTCCCTCCTCCTTCTAATCCAATTTCGGTCCTTCCAGGAGCACGCTCGTGAGGTACCCTTCATATATTATAATCCCATGCGTTGTGATTCCTTTCTCACGGCTTCTTGGGATGGTATGGTGAAGCTCTGGGCCATAGATCGCCCCGCGGGCATCAAGACTTTCAAGGAACACACGTATTGCGTTTACCAAGTGATTTAGAATCTTAAACACGGTGATGTCTCTGCATCTGCTTCCGGTGATTGTACCTTAAGGATTTGGGATGTCTGAGAACCTGGATCCACCATGATCATCCCTGCTCATGATTTTAAGATAATGTCTTATGACTAGAACAAGTACAACGATTGCATTTTAGCTACTTCTTCAGTAGAAAGAAGATACAGATCTGGGTTGTGAGGAGTTAAAGTGTTCCATTGGCTGTACTCAATGGCATGGATATGCGGTGAGGAAGGTAAAATTCTCACCGCATCAGAGGAATTTGATGGCTTCTTGCTCCTATGATATGATTTTATGCCTTTGGGACTATATGGTTGATGATGCTTTGGTGGGTCTTTATGATAATAAAAATAAGTTTTTATGGGCGTCGATATGAGTGTTCTTGTTGAAGGTTTAATGGCGAGCACAAATTGGGATGAGCTTGTCTACATTTGGCAGCAAGGGATGGATCTGAGAGCAACTTGAAAATAAGTAAGACTTGTGAGCGGAAACAATTTCCTCTTTATTTATTGTGGAATTGGTTTAGGTTTATAATCCGAAATAAAATTGAGATCTTGCAAAAGAAAAAACAATGTAATTGTTAAGTGATGAAAAAGGCTCTCAACCTTGAGAAAGTTAAGTGGAGGTGGATCTTAGGTGGTGGCCAAAAGTTTTCAAACCGTAGATGTTACCCGAGACTAGTAGCCGGTTACTCATCACTGATTGAGTCACCAATCAAATTTTTTGGGACGTTTCATGGAAAGAAATTGCCTTGACAAGTGGCTTATGTTGGATTTTCCAGGCTCAGACTCAGGATAACACACCAGATCTATTATATATGAATGTACTGTCTAGAGGCTTGACCCATGTACATACGAATTCATAAAAACGCTTAAGGTAATGGAGCGTTTTTATAACTTGTTCGTCACGGCTTTAGTCTAGTTGACTCTCTTGGTAGCATCATAAGAAGATTTGCCTGCTTTTACTCGAAGTTTTTGGAGTTTTCTATGTTGATATCTTTCGTCTCCGATTTCAAACTTGTGTATCAATGAAAACAAAGATACAAAAGCGGATTCTAGCAAAGGCATTAACACTTTTTTACCAAGTGGTTTTGTAGATTCATCTAATGATCTTGCATGATTAATAAAGAAGGTGACAAAAAATAATAATAATGAAGAAGTGTTTTTAAGAACTTAAGTTTGAATCCATTCATATAATAACCCGTACGAAATATCATTGAGTTAAATAAAGCTAAACTAAACTAACAAAGAGAAAATGATATAGTAGTTGATATCTTTGTTGTTTTGTTATCAGCCCAATGATCGAACCTGACCACTTGCTATGCGAATGCAGTTTTTCATGTTTATGTAGTTTTGGTTATAGGTTGGTTCGTTGTCGTCAGGATATTAATGTTACAAAAATGTTGAACTAAACTGAACCAAAATAACCAAACTACTCAAAAACTATTTAATAATTAATATTTTTATGTCAAATATGGAATAACAGCACATTTGAAAATTCTAAATCTAACAAATATTAATTATAATTAGTTAACATAATCATTCATAAAAAATGATCATCTTGACGGGTACCAAATCAGACTAGAGCATAATGCTAGCTCAGGTCGGAAAGTATAATTATGAAATTCGTGACCTTTGCGGCCTTCCTTGGTGATTGGGAGCAAAACATGAAGTCTTAAAATCAATAAATCATGACACTTTTGAGGTTAACGGGGAAAGAGACTAGAGGAGCCGATTGAAGTATACATCATGACAAGGACAGATTTCGGGCTACAAATGGTAGGCGTACAAGTTCAAGCTTTGAAAATCTAGCTTTTGTGAAGTTCATGGGATCTTATATAAGCAGAGCCTATTTGGTGTGTGTTGGATCATATGACACAAAGATGATAATAATAGAGCATGTGAAGTGCAACTTCTGTTTAAGAATAAATTGATTTGTTGGTTAAGATATTGGTTTAGTTAAATTTCTTAGTCGTTGAATAAGACTCAGTCACCTATTTTTCAAGATTTCGGGCTACAAATGGCAGGCGTACAAGTTCAAGCTTTGAAAATCTAGCTTTTGTGAAGTTCATGGGATCTTATATAAGCAGAGCCTATTTGGTGTGTGTTGGATCATATGACACAAAGATGATAATAATAGAGCATGTGAAGTGCAACTTCTGTTTAAGAATAAATTGATTTGTTGGTTAAGATATTGGTTTAGTTAAATTTCTTAGTCGTTGAATAAGACTCAGTCACCTATTTTTCAAGATTTCGGGCTACAAATGGCAGGCGTACAAGTTCAAGCTTTGAAAATCTAGCTTTTGTGAAGTTCATGGGATCTTATATAAGCAGAGCCTATTTGGTGTGTGTTGGATCATATGACACAAAGATGATAATAATGGAGCATGTGAAGTGCAACTTCGGTTTAAGAATAAATTGATTTGTTGGTTAAGATACTGGTTTAGTTAAATTACTTAGTCTTGAATAAGACTCAGTCACCTGTTTTTCAGGAACAGAGCATTAGTTGTTTAGCTAGTTGTTGAGCTTTTTCAGTTTAGTTGTAAACGTGATCCTTGTCTATTTAAGAGACAAAGTCACAAACTTTCTTTTCAATCAAAAAAGTATTTTCAGAAACATTGCTCTGAGATTATCAAGTGGTATCAGAGCAAATTTTCTAACAAAATCAGACTCAAAAGTGAGGTGAAATGAGTGATAAGGAATTGTGCATTCCCAAGTTTAATGGAGATTATGAGCATTGGTCTATGCTCATGGATAATATGCTGAGATCAAAGGAGTGGTGGGATCTCATAGAAATAGGAGTTCAAAGGCCAGAAAGAAACATGATTCTCACAGGACCTCAAAGGACAGAGCTTGCAGAGAACACACTGAAGGATCTGAAGGTGAAGAACTATCTCTTTGCATCAATTGACAAGAATATTCTCAAGATGATTCCTAAGAAGGATACTGGCAAGGACATATGGGATTCTATGAAGGCTAAATACCATGGAAATCTGGTAGGCGAAAGTGCACAACTGAAAAGACTCAAAAGGGAATTTGAGGTCTTGGAAATGAAGGAAGAAGATCAAATTGCAAACTATTTCTCTTGGGTAATGGTAGTGGCAAATGATATGAGGAATCTAGGAGAGGAGATGTCAGATGCTAAGGTGGTTGAAAAAATCTTGAGAACTCTAATTGAAAGATTTATCTATGTGGTGTGCCATGAGGAATCAAGGGACATCACTGCACTCTATGTAATGAACTAAAAAGTTCACTGCTAGTTCATGAACAAAACATGAAGAAGCATGTGAAAGAAGATCATGTTCTCAAAGTTGAAAATTACAAAAACTTTGAAGGTGGAAGAGGTCGTGGATGATATTCAGGAGGAAGAGGATATCAAACAAAAGGAGGATATCAAGGTCGTGGAGGCAGAGGTAGAGGTAGATCAGAATTTCATAAAAGCAAAGTCGAATGCTTTAAGTGTCATCAGTTAGGCATTTCAAGAATGAATGTCCAAATTGGGAGAAAAATGCTAACTATGTAGAACTTGAAGAAGATGTGCTTCTCGTGGCATATACAGAGCTGAATAAGGAAGAAGTAGGAGAACACATTTGGTTTCTGGACTCTGGATGCAGTAACCACATGTGTGGGACACGATAATGGTTCTCAAGACTTGATGTCACATATCATCAGAATGTGAAACTTGGTGATAACATGGTAATGAAGGTAGAAGGCAAGGGTGATCTAATATTGAAGATCAATGGTCTGATTCAATTAATATCTTCTGTTTATTACATCCCTGGACATAAGAAAAATCTTCTCGGTGTTGGTAAACTTCAACATAAGGGACTAAGGATCACCATTGAAGATAACAAATGTGAGATATGGCATAAAGAACAGAAGCGTGTGATTATGGAATCATCATTTTCCATAAATCAAATGTTTGCAGTCTATGGATCCGTGATAATAAAGGAAGAGAAACTTAAACTCAAATGGTTGCAGACAACAACAGAGAAAAAACACACAATTTGGCACAGAAATATGGACACTTAAGTCAAGGAGGTCTCCAAGAGCTCAGTGATAAAAACATGGTGAATGGCCTGCCAAAGCTCAAGACAACAGAAGAAGTATGTGAGATCTGCATGTAGGGGAAGAAGATCAGAACTAATATTCCAAAGCAAAGTGTGTGGAGAGCTAGCAAAAGACTTGAATTGGTAGACAGCGATATGTGTGGGCTAATTGCACCTCTATCTGAGAGTGGAAGGAAGTACATCATTACCTTTATAGATGATTTCAGTAGAAAATGTTGGACAATGTTTTTGGCTGAGAAGGCAGATGCATTCACTGCTTTCAAAGAGTTTAAGACTACAACATAACTGGAGAGTGGAGACAAGCTGGTGTGTCTAAGGACTGATAGAGGTGGGGGAGTTCAACTCAATGTTGTTCCAAGATTATTGCAGAGACAAGGGGATTAAAAGGCAGTTGACAACTACTTATACACCACACCAAAACGGAGTTGAAGAGAGAAAGAATCGCACCATACTTAACATGACAAGGTGTATGTTGATTGGTATGAATGTACCAACCAAGTTCTGGCCATAAGCAGCTCAATACTCAGTCTATATTCTGAATAGAAGCCCAACAAAGAAGCTAGATGATGTTACCCCATCTGAGAAGTGGAGTAACAATAAACCATTTGTGGAGAATTTAAGAGTATTTGGAAGCACTGCCTATGTGTTGGTACCTTATGAAAGAAGAGTCAAATTGGATGAGAAGAGTGTGACGTGTGTAATGTTCGGCATTAGCAAAGATTCAATCGGGTACAAATTATTTGATCCAATCAATAAAAGGATCATTAACAGCAAAGATGTTGTGTTTGATGAAAGTAAGAAGTGGAATTGGGAGGATAAAGAAGAAGACACAGAGATGATATGGAATATGTTAGAGAATGAAGAAGAAGAGATTCAAGTTCACAATAATACTGAACCAGGGGAAGAAGATGCAGAGTTGGGAGAAGATAATGGTGATGGTAATAAAGCAAATATCAATGAACAGACTGCAGAAGAAAGGGAAGACACAAACACTCAAGAAGAAGCTGGAGCCAGTGGTGAGAATCTAAGAAGAACTGGAAGAAGTGTTCAAAGACCAATGTCGATGAAGGATTTTGTGTGTGGTAGTATGGCCATGTTCATTGAAGAGATAGATGATGAAATGGTTGCTCTCTTTGTTGGAGAAAACAATCCAGAGAAGTTTGAAGAAACTGTCAAGCATGAGAAATGGAGAATAACAATGGAGAATGAGATGAAATCTATTCAAGAAAATAACACATGGGAACTTGTTCAGCTGCCAGAACATGCGAAAGTGATAGGATTTAAGTGGGTCTTTAAAACAAATTTCAATGAGAAAGGAGAGATTTAAAAGTTTAAGGCTCTATTGGTAGCCAAATGATTTCATCAGACACAAGGAGTAGATTTCTATGAAGTGTTTGCGCCTATTGCACGGTGGGACAAAATTAGATTGATTCTCAGTGTAGCAGCAAGCAATGGTTGGAGTGTGTTTCAACTAGATTTGAAAAGTGAATTTCTTCAAGGTGATATACAAGATGATGTATATGTTGAACAATCAGCTGATTTTGAGTTAAGTGATGAAAGGGAGAAGGTTTATAAACTCTACAAAGCCTTGTATGGCTTAAGACAAGCACCAAGAGCGTGGTATAGTAGGATTGAGGGTTACTTCACTAATAAAGGCTCCACCAAATGCTATTGTGAGCACACTCTGTTTGTAAAAACAGAATTTGAAATTACATTAATCATTAGTCTCTATGTAGATGACTTTATCTACACATGAAACTCAATGAGAATGCTTGAAGATTTCAAAGAAACTATGAAAAAGGAGTTCTCTGTGACAGACTTAGGGAGAATGAAATATATTTTGGGAGTTGAAGTAGTGCAAGATGAGAATGGGATCTTCATTAGGCAAAAGAAGTATGCTGCAGACACATTGAAGAAATTTGGAATGCAAGATAGTAACTCAGTAAAAAATCCAATTGTACCAGGCCAGAAGTTATCAAAGGAAGGATTTGGAGATGCAGTTAATCCAACAATGTTCAAAAAATGGATGGAAGTCTTAAGTATCTCTTAGCCACCAGGTCAGACTTGACTTATTCTGTAAACTTGGTGAGCAGGTACATGGAAGAACCACATGAACATCATGTAATGGTTGTAAAGAGAATCATGAGATACCTGCATGGGACTATAAGTTATGGGATTCAATACAAGAGGGGAGGAGACTTAAAACTTGTTGGATATGTTGACAGCAACTATGCTGGGGATGCAGATGATAGGAAAAGCACCTCAGGTTATGTCTTTATGCTTGGATGAGCTGCAGTGGCTTGGATGTCAAAGAAACAACCAATTGTTACTTTATCCATCATAGAAGCTGAGTTTGTAGAAGCAACAAATGGAGCATGCCAAGCCATTTGGCTAAGGAATGTTTTAGAAGAAATGCAAGTGAAGCAGACAAGAAACTTTGTTAATGTGTGATAACAAGTCAACAATCAAGCTCTCCAAGAATCCGGTTCTACATAGAAGAAGCAAGCACATCCATCTGAGATATCATTTCCTCCATGATCTAGTTGATGAAGGTACAATAAGTTTGGAATTCTGTTCAACTCAAGATCAATTCTCATATGAAATGACCAAGGCTGTTAAGCTAGCTACATTTGAAAGAATGAGAAGCAAACTGGGATTATGTTTGAAGAAAGAAGTAAACTGAAAGGAAACCTTTCAGTTTAAGGGAAGATATGAAGTGCAATTTCGGTTTAAGAATAAATTGATTTGTTGGTTACGAGGCTGGTTTAGTTAAATTTATTAGTCGTTGAATAAGACTTAGTCACCTGTTTTTTTAGGAATAGAGCATTAGTTGTTTAGCTAGTTGTTGAGCTTTTTCAGTTTAGTTGTAAACGTGATCTTTGTCTATTTAAGAGACAAAGTCACAAACTTTCTTTTCAATCGAACAAGTATTTTCATAAACATTGCTCTGAGATTATCAACATGAAGGGATATGATGGTCGCATTCGCCAAGATGGAAACTAACACAAGAATGTTACTTTTGGCTCATGATGGCGATGATTTGTGAAGAGTACACTAAGAGATGTGAAATGTGCCAAAAATGCTTCATTGATCTGTGAAACACTTGGAAAACCTTAGGATCTCTTTCTTCAAAGGGTAATAATCATAATAAACTTTCAAAGGATTTCTAGATCTTGAGTTTTAACAAAAGTGGAATCTATTTGGTCAAATCGGGTTATTGGCTTGCCCATCAATCCTATAAAGCCTCTATTATCCAAGATTCATCTCTACAAGCCTCATTCAATAACTTGAAAAAACTAGTTTGGTCTATCAAAACATGCTCAAAGATCAGGATCTTCATGTGGAAGGCTTTGTCTAATGGCTTTCATGTGGAAATTCTTATCAGAAAAAGAGGAGTGCATTTCTCAGATGTTTGTCAACTATGTGGAGAAGATAAAGAAACCATCAACGATATTCTTTTCTCATATTCTTTTGCAAGACAAATATGAATTCTTTTTAACTCTCCTCATCCGCAAAATGCATCAATTTTTGTGAACTTCAACCTTCTCTTAAGTAGGAAAATAAAAATAAGCTCTTATATTGCCACAAGATCCTTCTCCTGGATCTTTTGATTTCTCTAAAAACAGAAATTCACTTCTTTTGAAGCTTTCAGATTCTCTGCTTTGAACATATTTAATAAAGTCTATAGACAAAAATTCAAATGGTTGGCTTAATGCTAATCAAGTGAACTCATATTCGGATTTCCCTCATCTAGAAGATCAATCATTAAAAGGAGCAGTCCTCATGATCCATGGCTCAAATATAATGTAGCTTTCTACATTCACTCTTCAAGACTTATAGGTGGTGGAGTCTAGGTTTTTAAAAACTTCCATATATAAGTTATACTTCATAGCATGCGAATTTCATAAAGATTCTATTTTCCAAAAGTTACATCTCTTAAGCTCACTACAACCATGAGAAATTAGGGAAGCGTTTTTTTAAAGGGACCGAGAATCTCCTAGCGGTGGCCTCCTTTCACTCTCCTTGACCTGACCGGCGGCCGGCGGCTCCTTTAGCGCCGCCGCCGGTCCTCTTTTTCCTTTTCTCTTCTGTTTTCGTTAGTGCTAGAGTATCAGAGCTGTTTTAAAATTTCTTCCCTTCTCATTTCCTCGACTTTGTGGTTTAGGCGGTCCGGGTTCCGGTTTTGTTTATGGCGACATCGGTGAAGAGGCTCCGGACTGGTTCTTTGGTCAACGGTGCAGATGGCTCTGCTTTGACTTATCTCTCTTTCCCGTCGTTACTCAACCGTGTTTCTTTGGATCGTTTCTGGATCCGGCGGTCTCGGTCCCTTTGATTGATTATCAGATTCCCGTGGAGTAGTGAACAGGTTAGAGGCCTTTGCGTCGGTGCTTGGTTGGACGCCGATTTCGATTGTTTCCGAGCTCATTGTTTCCGAGCAAGAGGTTGTCTTCCTTTGGTCTGGTTAGGGTTTCGTCTTCTGTTCAGAGATTGGGGTTTTGTGATCTGCCTAGCTCTTTGATTTGATTGGAATTTTCTAGGATTTAGCTTTGTTGGATTTGTCTTTTGGTGTTTTAGGTGTGAAGTCCGTCATGTTGCTTTAGTTTGGGTGTTTTGGTGTCTTGTGATCTGCCTAGCTCTGATTTGGTTCTAATTATCTTCATTTTTATTTTGGGTTTGGTTCTTTTAGAGTTTGGGGTTTTTGAGTGATTAGCCTAAGCCTTTGCCTTTGGTTAAGTTGGGATAAGTTTGGTTTCTCTACTTTTGTTTAGATGTTTTGTCCTGGAGTTGTCATTTCTTCGGTTAGTTGTAGTCGCTAAGTTTCGATTTTGATCGATTTTGTTCGCTTTGGTTTCCTCGTCGGGTGCATTCGCGATTGCCGATGGTTTGCGGTTTGTGGTAGAATGACTGAGATGGATGGACTAGGCAATGGGCCGGTAGCTTTCGGCCAGCTCTGCCCTATCCAGGCGCTCTCTCATCCGCTCTCGATGCATCCGACTAGCGTGTGTTTCGGTCAATCTTTGGATAAGCTTCCGAAGTGCTTGCGCGGGGCATCTTTCCACGTTTTTCTTCTTACTTAGAGGCTGAAATTATCTCCAGACCAGTTCAACGTCTAGCAAAGCATCTTCTATCCATATCATGCTCTTACTACATTGAATCTGGATCTTCTTCAAGAATCTTCCTCGTTGACACGAGAATAAAAGGTCTCATCTCATTGCCTCAAATATTTTTCTTGCAATCTTTGGCAATCCTATGTCTCTGCATGTGCTCATTCTTGGTTATCAAACATGTTTGATTCAAAGTCTGTTTGACATGTTATCCTCTCTTGATTTAGTCGATTTATTCTGTTTGTATTGGAACTCTGTCCTTGGGCTTTTAGCCTTTTTATAATTTAATCAGACGGAAAAAAAAAGAATCTATCTTAATAAAAATTCTAATTACATGAGTTTATAGACTTGTTAAGAATATTAATATTGGGTTTTTATGTATGCTCTAATATAAGTTTGGCGATGACAACAATAGAAAAATCGCCTTTGTTCATCTCTTAAAATCCAACCCTCACCAGAAGTAGTATTACCAACACGGTGAAAAGCGCCTTAAATAGCTGTTGGGAGGCAACCATAGATTAGCCTGGTTCTCTTTTGTGAAACTCTTGTTTCTATGTATAAAAATTTTGATGACAAAAAAAACAGTAGATGTTGATTATTTTGGTTATACGAGTTAGTCATTTTTTTCTCTTAAATTTCTAGAGAGGACGATAAACATTATGGGATGGCAAAATAATACTGGTAATTTGAAAGAAATATCTCGTGCTCTCATGATGATGGATCATTTTAGTGTTCTAAAATGGATAATATTTTACCGTGAAAGAAAAAAAAAGGGAGAAAAGTAAAAAAACTATTTTTAAAAAACAGAAACCGTTTTTTTATATCAATCTTCACTTATGCTTTCTAAGTGCGGCCTCCAAACGCCGACGCGTCCCTTCCTCCGATCTCTTTGTGTCGCGACTTTCTCCGATAAAATCTCAGTCAGGTACCGATCAGAGATCAACAGCGATAACTCCTTTTCTTTATTATTAATTTCGCCAATCGAGTTATTATCATCATCAGCATCTTCACGACGCCGGCGATTCTGTGAACGCTTTTTGACAGCGTTTGGGTTAACTTTTTCGCGGCGGATCTTTGCAACGGCGTGTTTATCAGATTTAGTAGCAGGCATGAGGAAATAAATCTTGCCACGTTGGAGCTCAGCTTCGGGAGGGACGATGACGATCTTTGTGGCTGAGATGACATCATGACGATCTTCATGATCGGACGATGGAGAAGAAGGTTTCTTGAGGACATGCTTTGGATGGGCCCTCATTATTTCACTGGCGGTGATCGTGCCACTGATTTCCTCCACGTGTCCGTTTGAATGTACGATGCGGATCACGTCCAATGCTCCACACGGTAGAATGCATGCTATGCAGCACCTGATTGTCTCCTTCATTCTCTCTCTCTCTTTTTTTTTTTTTAATGAAGAAAAAAACTATATGATTTTAAAGACTTCGGTTCTTGTAAAAATCATTAGAGAGAGTTGAGATGAAATTAGAGAGAAGAAAATTAATTAGAGAGAGAGAGAGAGAGAGATAGTGATCTTGAAGAGAGAAGCTTTACATATAAATTGTATTTCTTTCTCTTTTTTTGGGGGAATTTAGACGACCATGTGTGTTTATTATTTATTTATAGTCATATCTTTTTGGTGCGTTCTATTTATTTTTGACGTCGTTTATTGGTATATTTTGAACTTTTGATATTGAATAATGTTATGTATGTGTGAGTGTGTATTATATATAGTTTTATGGTTTCTGTTAGTTGCTCTTTTTCAGCGGCTGGGTTTAGGAATATACGTTGAAACTTTTTTCACTCTTTATTATTTATTTTGGCATTGCTCGTTTTATAAATTATTATTATGCATACGAACATATCTAAAAAAGTACTAATTGTGATCCGTATAAAATAATCATGAGAATAAGTAAGTGGGGTTTTCCTTTTTTATATAATATAATATGAATAGTAACACTAACATTTAAAAGCTCGATCGGTATATATTCTTTGAAACATAACATAAACCATAGGAAGATGTAGAATCATATCATATGAATAAAACTATAATATAAACCATAACATAATTACTAAATGGTGGGGAGAGGGAACAAAAGAGGGGTTGAGAGAGATGGAATGAAATGAATAATTGCACCCAACGATGTATAACTTTAGCTTTTGGATCCATCGACTATTAGCATTTGAGAGGGGACCCTTCTTCCTCGCTATAAAGCTTTCAATTATTTTTTTCTTCTTCCTCCTCATCTTTACTTTTTTTAATTATCATATATCTCTAATTTCAAAATTTTATAATGCATTGTCTAGGCTGGGTGCTTATGGGTTAGACACATGTTGTAGCATCATTGGATCTCCATTCTATCATCACTACACATTACACATCACTTTCCATATTTTTACCATGTTAAGTCTATATTTAAGATATTACTCTAAGACATTTGTCATTACATTTTCCACCTTCTATCCCGAATAGTCGCGGCCTAATATGCTACTTATCATAATTATTAGTTGAATAAAATTTAAAGCTTAGTAAACATAAATTCACATTATTTTGTTTTTCTGTTTTACAATTAAAAAATAAAAATTTGATGGACGAAATGCAACTAATTGGCCTATCGAATCATATCGGTCAATTTGCTCCATATATGTCCGAATGCGTTTATCAGTTTATGTTTGAGCAAATGTGACGTCCTTGCACCTATCACGTCTCCTCGGGCTTTTTTTATGGTCGTTTATCAAGGTGTTGATTCTTTGTATTCTATTATATTACTGTTTCCGACACATTCGATATGTTTCACACCCCGATTTCTCCATCTACGTCTTAGCTCATGGAGCAACTACTTCGACCCGCTTGAACTCAACTCCTGAAACAACAACATCTCATCCTAAGCAGGTTCAAGTTTTGGAAATTTATTTTGATGGTCAGGGTCGTCACCTGGTTTGATTTGACGGTTCTTCATCTTACTCCTTAAAAGGTTATCTTTCACAAAATCAGCTGTCACAATCGGTTAGGAAAACTTTACATATATGAATCCACTATGTATTATGATCTACAAGTTGTATGATCGCATTCCGTTCAAATTTGGGCAACTGGTTTTCTCTCAATTCATCATAAGTGGTTTTTGTCCAACGTCGAAGTTCTTTATGTGATTTCCCTCATTATTGTACAAATTGTTTCAAACGCAATATCATGTCTTTTTGAACCCTCGTGAATAACTGATCAAGATTTCCGCTTACAAAAAGGATCCCCGAAATACTAATGGTTAGATTTGTGGTGATGTCTTGCGTTATTGTAAGGCGATCCAACATGTGATACATGTGTTTCAATGAGTCATTGATGCAAATGAAGAAACTATTTTGTGGTTATATTTGATTAAGGGGGAGTTTATGATGATGCTTTACATGACATGTGATTGGTAAGTTTCAAGAGTGAGCTTGAGTTATAAAACTCAGTGATATTGGGGGAGATTGTTAGCTCCAAAACTGCTGGAGCAAAGAAGAACTGCAGCACTGCAGGTTGGGGAACGTGTATGTAACACACTAATTCCTGTTGAGATATTGTTGAAATGTTAAATCGTTTAATATATGTTGGTTGCAAAATATATGGAATAATTTCACGATCAAGATCACTGAAGATATGAAAGTCACATTTATGAGTGCTTATGTGGCATTGAAGATTTATTGAGAATATAAAGACAAGGAAATATTCTCAATAACGAAAAGAAGATTTGAGATATTCTCATATCTAAATCTTTGGTGAATATTGGAAGTTGTTGTGTTTTGGATGCTATAAATATAAGATATGAGTCAAATTAGGTCAGCCGCATAGAAAGAAAAAGCTCAATCTATTGAAGATGGTCTCTGGAAAAAGGCACAGTTCAAGTGTGTGACACACTTAAAACCAGTGTGCAACCTTCTGAATCACAAGGTGTTTCAGATCAATGATAGATTTAGGAGAACAACCTAGGAGTTCTGATTCTTTGATCTGTATTAGATACGTGTGTGCCATTGTAGGATAGAAATTGATTGGTGTAGAACTAAAGTGTGTCTTAGTGTCGAGTAATTCTATGAGGCAAGGTCTTATTTGAAAGTCTGTCCAATAAATCTATAGTATTTGGTTTGAGGACGTAGGCATAATGCTGAACCTCGTTAATTCTATTGTATGCTCATATTCTCGTTCTTACAACAACTATGTATTTGATCTAACTGTTATTCTCCTTCATATTCATCATATTTTTGATTAAGTTGTGCAATCTAGTAGGAAGTGACACATATGTTGAAGTCGACGCCTAACGTCAAGAAGGATCGTAAGGCCCAAGGGGAGCCCATTTGTTTCTTGTATGATTATGAATGCTTTGGCTCTTTTACGATGATTTTCATCTTTTATTGTTTTGGTTTGAAGTGGCTGAGGTCTCTTTTCAATAATGTTTCTAGAATTACATATAAAACCTAAAAATGTATTATCTTTAAACATTGGTTACTTGCTCATTCGATGTTGTTTGTTAGATGGTTTATTTGGTTGTCTTGACATTGTGTTACATGTTACATGTGACATGGTATCATGGAATGTTGTTTGATTATCAAACTCTGTCAAAAAAGGGAAAACTAAAGATATAAGAGTATTACAAACTGTATCGGAATGTCACTCATGGATATTATGCTTAGAAGACACAATAGAAGAGTGAAAATATTGTTAGAAGACACAGAACGAGTGAGATGTCAAGACAAGATGACAAAGTTAAGGATTAATTCAGAAATCACACCAAGAATGATGAATTTTGAAAACTTCACATTGACATGTTTGGAAAAAAAAAAAAGAATTGAAGGAAAGAAAAGCTTTCCTTCGAAGAAGATTTTCATGATACGAGACTTGGGGTCGAGAGTATATGTTTTAGTTTGATTGTAAAATGATAAAAAAGTGGGAACTGTGATTCACACATTTACCTTTTTTGTTCAAATTTTTGTTTTTGGGATTTATGTTGTTGATTGTCTTTGAGCTAGCACTCGTGAGAGAACAAAGAATTAGTTTCAAAACTATGTGAATATACTATTCAAAAACTTTTTAAGTGAAAATAACAAAGTTGTTATTTTTTCCTCATAGAACAAAATTAAAATGATGTAACAGAAATGAGTAAACAACAAAATAGGGAAACTACCTTTACAATAATCTATTTAGGAAATTTGTGCTTCTTCATATTCATAACACTTGAATTTTAGGATTTTTACATAACATTTCTTGTCACTTTCTAGTTC
>OVBE01004058.1:0-25064 GCA_900406425.1 Iberis pinnata | reverse complement strand
AAACTTAGGAATTTGCTAGACTTAGGATTAGCAGAAATCCGTGTTTATCATTAACCCACTAGTGTCACTAGCTCACTGTCTCTCCCAAAATGATTTTGTAACACATAAGGACAACATTTCGAGCAAAAATATATTTACAAAAGATTTGTGACGTTGACCAAAATTATATAGTATATAAAAAAAAAGTATGACAGACGAATAGTCACAAATATGACGTAGCAAATTAGCTACATCCAGATACATATAATATCTGATATTTTTGTAGCTATATTTGGTGTCGTTATTTGTGACAAATCTATCACTATATTTTTAATGTAAAATTCAGAGTCACAAAACACTTTGCTACAAAATATTTCTAACGAAATATTCACGAACTGTTTCAGATATTCTTATAACATATTTTGCTACATACAATTTGTAACTAAGTTATTACTAATTTATTACAACAATATTTTATAATAAAGTGTTAATATATTGCCACAAGAAAAGTTTCTTGCATATTTGTAACAAATCTTTAGAATCTATTTTTTATTACTAATTGGACGATGTTTTTAACTAATTTTGCCACAATGTTTATTTCGTGGCAATGATTGTAACTATAGTCTTAAGATTTTTTAGTGCTGGTAAAATAAGGATAAAGATAAATCTATATCTTTGAATTTTTATATTTTATGAGATTCTTCATAAATCTTAGCTATAATATAATATACAATATATTATCTTGTGTATATCTCCTATACTATACTATATAAAATTTTATATAAACGAAATATTATATAAAACTTTGCCGATTTTTGCACTTCTCATTTTCCAGTCAATCAATTTTTGGTTAAACTGAATAATTAAATCAAACATATCAATATAATTGGTGAAATATAAATTTAAAATTATATTTCATAAGAAAATATGTTTTTATAGATATTGACACAAAAACTTTAAATAATGCTACCATAGATATTAACACATAATCTACATTTGTTGCTCCCATGGATATTAGCATAATTGCGTACATGCTTTTAAAATATCATTAATAATATATTTTGATTTTTTAAATATTTTAAATTTATCAAATAGTTAAAATAATTTTATTTGTGAAAAATTTAGATTTAAAAACTTCAAGATGGATAAAAAATAAAATAATCATAATTTGTATTGATTAAAATTTTAGTTAAATTATAATTGTTCAAATTTTAACTATGCTATCAACTAAATTTAAACAATATAATATATTTATATGTGAATTTATCATCAGGTTTTGTTTTCAAAGTACACTTTTAAACCCAAGCTAAGCCCATCACTTGTTTGGCCCAAATATATTTAATAGCCCACTCATATCATAACTGTCACAAGAAGAGGCCTTATTAGTTTACCCTGCACGTCTCCGTAGGAAATCAAAGCCCATGTAACGATTTGTTTCTTGTATTTCTTCTTTCTAGTCAACATTTTGCTTCCCGCACAAAATCAAAGAGTTACGCAGCTCCGATCATTGTCTCGGAAAATCTTCTGCTCCAAGATTCATGGTCTATCGTTTACTGTCAATATCTCAGTAACTCTGTTTTAAACCCTAACTCGCTGCGCCGGAAGCTATCGAACTCGTTCCTTTCTGAGCATTCGTTTATAGTCGTGTAGGCGGAGTGGTTAGCTTCTTGAGGTAATGATACTCTTCTTATGATTTTAGATAGGATATTTTTAATTTATTGTCTTTGCTTCTTAATTCTTCAGAGTTGCTTGGTCAGATTTTGGGATTTTGGTGATTTAGGTGGCCAATTTGAGGTCTGGAATACGTAGTTCAAGTTCGAGTACCTTTAGATCCTTTTTCTTGGCTACTGATGATTTTATTTGCCATTGATTCATTGCGTTGCGTCTCTTTGTGCTGAAACCCTGTGGCTTTTGTTTCTGTTACGATTGTTCATATCTCCGTGAAGAATAATCGTTAAGATCAACAATCTACTGTTTTCTTTAGACTAATCAGAATGACTGTGGAAGCTGAAAGCTTGAAGAGGCATTCTCGCGATAGTTTACTGTACCTTACTACATGTCATATTGGGCATCTTGTGGAAGTGCATCTAAAGAATGGATCGGTGTATAGTGGTATATATCATGCTGCTGATGTAGAGAATGATTTTGGTGAGGCTCTGGATCAGAATTTTATCCTTGAGAGATGTAAAGCATACAAGGACACTACTGTACTGTTTCTTGCCATTTATAATATTGTTGAAACTTCCAGGAATCGTTCTGAAGATGGCATCCTTGATTGCAGAAGGTACTTTAAGAGGGCCTAAATCACGTTATGAATTTGTCAGGAAGCCACCTACCAAGACATTCATTATTCCTGCAGATGAACTTGTGCAAGTTGTAGCTAAGGTGTGAGTGTATGTCAATGCGTTACATGGCAGGGACTTTACTTTGAAATTTGACATTGTCATTCCTTTTGCAATTGATTTTGGTGTTAGGATCTTTCTATATCCCGTGACAGCATGCTAAATGCCGTTGAGAATGAGAAGCAGACGGAGATGATGACGGACTCTTCTATATCACAGTCTTGCCCTGTTAATCTGGAAAGAGAGCTAGTACCCTGGGTACCTGATAAGAATGTTCCAGAGCAAGAGGCTCTGGAGAATCTGAAAGGCCCTCGGAATAGGTATATATATTTGGATTTTTTCAAATTTATTTGTTGAATGTTTGATATGTAGACTTGTTGGATGTGTTATTATTTTATGCTTGTACTTTAGACTGTGATTGTGAAATTCCTTTTGGAAAGCTATTATTTTTCTACATCTCAATGGACATTGATTTTGAATTTTTAGTGAAAGCATATAGTATATTGTGAGGAGCACTTGGTGAATGTCAACATGATCTGATTTTTCTTTCCCTCTATCATTCATAAAATTGCTTTTACAGGTAATTTGCTCAGTTGATCCCTTTCTGCTTGCTTGTAGGGGATGGGATCAGTTTAAGGTGAATGAGGCCCTATTTGGAGTAAAGAGCACTTTCGACGAGGAACAATACACTACAAAACTTGACAGAGGTAATCAGAGTAGAGAGCTGGAAGAGGAATCCTCAAGGATTGCGAGAGAGATTGAGGGTGAGGATACCCAAGATCTTCATGTAGCAGAGGTGATTTTTGGGAGTTGTAGTTGCAGATTGATTCCTACATTTTCGTTGTTGTTGTTGTTACAATTTCAAATTTCTAACAGTTCATGCCTGCAGGAAAGAGGCATTCAGCTTAATGAGAAATTTGATATTGACGAGGAAACTAAATACTCAGCTGTCTGTAGTGGTGATGGAATTGACGATAAGGAGGACGAAAAATTACTGGAAACTTTCAACAATGAGACTTTTGGTGGTTCTTCTACTTTTGATGGCCAGAAGCCAGCTCCTGATAATGGCAATAGCAATCAAGAATTACGGGTATGGTTGAGTTCTTCTTTCTTTGATAGTAGTTTCTAGCGGAATAATTCTGTTACTTATTCAAATAAACTGTTAGAGATATATCTGTGATATTTAGAACCTTTGTACATCATATATATATATATATATATATATTAATGTATTAGACCTATATTCAACCTTATAAAGAATCTTGACTATATATTATGTAACTAACGTATATAGAATATATCTATATCTCATCAACAATATCGTAACTACTTGTAAAGTTTACAGCTATATAAAGCTATGATCAATGAATGAATCCCTCAACATAGAATTACAGATGTTGCCGCCATTCATTTTCATTCAGGGTGTCCGTCAGCCTTCTGGAAGTGATGATACAAATGTAGATCAAAGCTTCTCGGAATCTGATGATCATAGGCCCCACATTCCCCTTAAATTCGATAAAAGGCGACGTAAAGAATTTGCTGCTGCCCTTAGGTAATGTTTTTGCCATTAGGCTATGGACTTGATGATGTGGAAAATTAGTTAAAAGACTTTACTCATTGTTAGTTTTCTTGTTTTTTTAAAAAATTATAAAATAACAGTAAAAGTCGAAGGGATAATCCAGAAGTTCCCCAGAGTAACAGAGTAACTTCAAATCCATGTATATGATTGCTACCTCTGAATTATTATTATTTTTATTTGATTTAACATGTCAGGAATCTGACTATGACTATGTTTTTTTCGGCTTAACACTATTCTTCTTTATTTTCATGTGAAGCTCGTAAATTTGTATTTGGGACTTTACGTATGGACGACGAGGAGGATGATGCAACTTCGGAGGATGATGAAACTTCGGAGGATGATGCAACTTCGGAGGGGAAGGTTGTTGCTGAAAGCAGTTTAGAGCAGCAGTTTGCTTCTAGAAGTTCAGAAAGCTACCCAAAGTTTAGAGCATCAGAAGAGACCACTCTTACTCCGAATGCAAAGGTTTTTTTTTCAAAAAAAAGAATTGATTTGCACAAACGCTTAAAGTGTAAATTTAGAAAAACTAATCATGAGTCAATGGGGGTCTCACTGATCAGATACCGGACCCCAAACTTAATACAAGGGAAAAGAGTGTGCAACCACCACGACTTAATGTGCGGCCTAATTCCGGAGCCTCAGATGCCTCGTTCTACTACCCTGCCGATCAGCAGATGCGGGTTAGTTACGGAGTAAGTTCATTATGTTATTTAGAAAAATAATGTTTTCGCAAAGCAGAAACTGGCAGCTTTTAACCGCAATATATCATGGTCAGCAGCCGAGGGGGTATTATATATGGCAGCCGATTTATCATGGGCAGGAGCTGCCGATGCTTTGCCAGCAGCAGCAGCCGATGCCTTGGCAGCAGCAGCAGCCGATGCCTTGGCAGCAGCAGCAGCCGATGCTTTGCCAGCAGCAGCAATATAATCAAAACTATCCCCAGGTTTGATTTTGACAAACACTATTCAAAGAAATATCATCAAAATTCAAAAGAGCCTTGGAGTGATATAGTATTGTGATGTTGTAGCATCCTCCCCTGCAGCAGCAGCAGCCAATGACGCGTGGTCATCGTAGGCCACCAGTAGTTAACACGCAGCCTCCTGACCAGCTGCCGGTAATTGATTGCTATTTTGCTTTTTTTCTCTTAAACAAAGAAAAAAGTTCAAAGAGTTAAGCTTGTGAATGCTGACTTCTGTCTGTGTTTTCTTTTGTTTACAGGAAAATCAAGGACAAGATGGTGATGAGTGAATGAATGATGATGTTGCTTTTTTTTTTTTTTACGCTATCTCTCTTTAGAACCATTTTAGATCTAATATCTCGTGTTAGAAAAGCAAAGAACAAAAAGAAAATAATAACCAAAACCAATATGAATAGTAAGAATGCACAAGCCAAGTGGTCCAAGTGAACTTCACTTGAACAACACAAAACGATTCATTGCAACATATCAGAACAAAGACATCTTTGTCTCATTTTATTAAGGCTTCAACAAATAAAGTTTTTTTTCTTTCTGGTAAACAACAAATAAATAGTTAGTTCTACCTGTTCGACTTTCGAGTTAAGAGTATTCACCCATTCAAATTCTGAAAGTATTGATAATCTTGAATTTATGGAAAAATGACTTATACTTTTTGTTTTCTTTGGGTCGAAATTGATATTTTCGGTTTTATTGGACGATGCATGAAATAAGAAACTAACTTTACAAATACAAATCGAATTTTATGATTATTCAGCTCAAAGCACAGTGGTCTACCCCAAGAGTGAGGGCTCAACAATGACTAAACAGATCAGCCCATTAACAACTAGGCCCATTAATCAAACCCAATACGAATATTTTCTGATGAAAACATTAAAGCAGAGCCCACTTTCTAATTATCAAATCAGAAAGTCTGAACTGAGCTCTGACCCCATTGAACGGCCACCGGACTCTTCACGACATGTTCACCGTCTGTCCATTCGATCGACCCGAATTCCTGACCCGGTACGGATCCAACTCCGCCGCTGAGAACAACGCTTTTAAACGTCACTTCGAATTCCAACTCACTCTTCTCCTTGCTAAACGCAAGCTTGCTCGGAGACACCTCGATCTCAACATTTGCCGGAGATTTAACTCCAACTTCGTACACTGCGTCGAAGTTGTTCCCCACGTTTTTCACAACTCTTCTGTATTTTACAACATCAACGGTCGATCCGAAAATTACGGAGAAAGATGGGTAATTGAGATCACCGGCGGTTTTGAGCTTGCTCGTCTCGCAGGCGTCGTAAAGAGATGGATCTTGAAGGAAGACTAGAATTCCTGGAAACTCGTATCCTGCGGCGCAGAGGAAGGCGACATACTCTTTCGCATCGATGTCGTAAACCAAACCAGGATTCAAGGCTTTGTTTGGATCCACGTGGCCGGCTCCATGGATGAATGAGTTCGATGGTTTACCGGTGGCGAGATCCTCGATTGGTTCGCCGGAGTTTTCGGTTGCATAAGCGGTTGTAACGAGGGCGGATTTAATGGCAGAAGGTGACCAATCAGGGTGGGCTTTACGGAGGAGAGCGGCGAGTCCGCTGACGTGTGGGCAAGACATCGACGTGCCGGAGATTATGTTGAATTTGACCCGTCTTGGATCGATATCCAAATCGGTTGGACCAACCATTCCGGTCCAACCAGCTAAAATGTTAACTCCTGGCGCAATCACATCCGGTTTAAGGATAACCGGCGTCACGTGGTTTGGTCCACGACTAGAGAACGCAGCGACTCTGGGAGAAGGTGGGGATGGTCCGATCAATGTGCCAAGGAAGCTTATTGTTGCGGTTGGAGAGTCTGACGTTTTAATGTAGTCGCGGATTTGATCTCCGGCTTTAGCTCCGACCATTGTTGCTGGGAGTAGATGCGAATCGGCGGTGAGTTCTTCTCCGCTTTCATCTGTGTTTGCCAAAATCATGCCTGCGCCGCCGGCTAGTTTGACGGCACTTCCTTTCTCAACTCTGGCGTTGCCTCCTCTGTCACAGAGAACCATTTTGCCTTCCACCAATGATGAGTTCAATTGCCCAGGGTAGCACAATCTGCTTCCACAATCGCCGGAATATACCAAAGAAATTTGAGAATCCGGCAAAGATTCGCCAGCGTACAGTGACGTTCCCGTGAAGACTTTTCCATCACCAGTGATGGCGTTTGCGGTGAACTCTCTGTCGATCGTGGATGCACCAACGGTTAAGATCCAAGGAGCTATGTTGGTGGCAGTTTCGGGACCAGGACCAGAGTTTCCGGCGGAACAGGAAACAACGATACCGTGCCGCATCGCTCCAAATGCTCCAATCGCGATAGAGTCGGTGTGATACGCCGGGGCGTAGCCACGGGCGCCTACAGACAGAGAGATCACATGAACACCGTCCGCAACTGCTTGATCCATGGCGGCGAGGATATCGGAGTCGTAACAACCGGCGCTCCAGCAAATTTTGTAGGCGGCGATTCTCGCCTTAGAAGCCATCCCACGCGCTACTCCCTGCGCGTACTGGTACAAGCTCGCGTTGACGACCACCGATCCAGCCGCCGTAGATGCGGTGTGCGTGCCATGACCTTCGGTATCGCGCGGCGATCTGATATCCTTCGCTGCGTGCGTTGATTTATTCTGATGCGTTAACAATCCTTTGTAAAACGATCGAGCTCCGATAAGCTTCCGATTGCAAGATGAAGCAGGAAAGTCTGGTCCAATCTCGCACTTGCCTTTCCAGGTAGATGGAACAGGATCAAAACCAGAATCCGAGAAACTCGGATGCTCCGGCCAGATTCCAGTATCTAGAACGCCAACGATCACATCTTCGCCATAATTGGAGTTTCCCCAAAGACCAGAAGTATCGGAGAAACCGAGGAAGGCAGGGGTATGAGTGGTGTGGATCTCACGCGCCTGATCTGGGATAACAGAGATGACAGAAGGATGACGTCGGAGAGCAGCGGTCTGTTTAGGTGAGAGACGAGCGGAGAAGCCATGAACGGCGCGTGAGTAAGAGTAAAGGAGCGTTGCTGGCTGAGGAGAAGAAGGGAGAGAGCGTAGGAGAGAGACATGCCAATGGTTGTGGGAAGAGAAGAGGGAAGGCTTATGAGAACTCTGGACATGAACGATGTATGATTCAAAGCCATCGGCCGAAGAAGATGAGAATAAGAAACAGAGGAAGAGAGAACAGAGGAAGAAGACGGAGGAGCGAGAGAGGTTATCCATGGGGAACGGTTAAGGGAGGAGATACTTTAAGTGACGTATTTAAATTAATCTCTTGGAGCTTCTGAATATTGTATTTCGTCTACATGCCACGTCAGCAATATATGAATTATTGGTACCTAGAAGGTAACAAATGTTATTAAAATAATAATGGGACAGAAATATGAAGGAGGAGACGTGGGTCACATGACTGTTATTTAATATTGACACGAGGATAAGAAGAATCTTTGGAAGTTATAGATCCCCACAAAAAAAATAAAAATGAACAAAACTACAAACTAATCAGAAGCAAACACGCATAAGCAATAGTCGAAAGATTCTATATTATGGAAAAGCTCATTACAAGTTTTGATATATATACCCATATTAATTGTGCATAGAAAAATATACACAATGTCGCTTACATCACATTTTAATGTTTGATCAAATTCTAAGTAACAAACTATTTATTTTAGTGTATGATATGTTACTGACTTAAATTTTTGAAATTGTTTCTACAAAATACGAACTAGATAATGATAGAGTACATGCCAACTGAAACGCATAAAAAAATTAGTTTTATTGAAATTTGTAAAATTAATTATGTAGGATTTTATGTTTTAAATATAGAAAAAAACCCAAACTATATCATCAGTTGGTATTACAGGTATATTACATGGTAATACTTTCATTTAATGGAAAACCATTTTTTTCTCAAAAGAATACAAGCTTGACACGTATAGGGTTCTAATGGAATTCTCCAGTGTGTTAATCTAGAATCGGTTCTGAAAAATTAATATTTTTTATTTATTTTTTGGACTTTAATTGCTTAGAAACCCAATTTAAAAACCCATTAGATACTCCATTAAAAATGATCTAAGACATGTTCATGTTATTGTTACAAGATCTTAGATATGTAGCTGCATTTAATGACTTATTATACTCCATAATGAATCAAACAACTACCATGGAGCCAAGTTAGGTAAGAGTGTTTTAACTTATGACTGCAGGTACGGGTAGAATTATTATCCGGGATCCGAGATCCGATCCGGAATCCGCACGGATCCGCTCTGAAAATTAGGATACTCGAGGAGCCCGGATCCGGATCCGAATATTAAAATTTGAAGGTCCGGATATCCCGATCCGAATTAGGATCCGAACTTATTCATTAAATATATTAAAAATATATATATTTTAATATATGTTATGATATTTTAAAAAATATATTTTGTTATTTTAATAAAAAAACACTTTTAAATGCTTTTATTTGTATTATTTTAAACATATACATTTTTATTTCTTTTAAAAATTAAATTTAAATATAATATTATGATTAGTTTTATGTTTTTTAAAAATATTTAAAAAAAAATCAAAATTTTAAATATATTCAGATTTTTTTTAATAAAATCAGTTTTTTAATCTTAGCTTCAGATCCGAATCCGGATCTCATTTTCACGGATCCGGATACCCTCAAAAACCCCGGAAATCCGGATCCGTCCCACCCCTAACTGCAGGCACTAGACATCGATTCTCTATATACGATGGAGCTTTATGTCAAACACCAAAATGACCGTCTTTTTAAATATGGATATCATGTGAAACAGACCTCTACATTAGCACAACATCAGGCTTGGAAGCTTCTAAAATACCTTCAACATGCTTCACATAATCCCACTACAAAGCATATTTCCAACCACCATTTATGACTATAAAGGTGGTCGGAAAAATTTCGAAGATATTCCGACCAATTTCCGACTAATCGGACAATTAGTAGGAAATTGATCATAATATTTCAACAAATAATATTAGTCGGTATTTAGTCAAAAAAACTTCTGACTAATACAAAAATTAGTAGAAATTTGGTCGGAATTTTTTTTTTAAAAAATTTATATATGTTGTCGTTTAAAAAATTTTTAAAAAAATCTTGACCATATTCTGACCAATTTTTGGATTAGGCGGAATGGGTCATTATTTTTTTTCCCTATTTTTGTTGTTAACGTTTTTTTAAATAAATCATTTTAAATTAAAAAAAATTCCGACCAAATTCCAACTAATCCAAAAATTGGTCAAAATTTAGTCAGATTTTTTAAAAAAAATTTCCATATTTTTCGTTGTTTAAAAAAAATTTAATGAAATTTTTTGACTAAACTAGTAATTGGTCGGAATTTCGTCATAGTTGTTTTTAATTTTTTTTTTTAAGTTTATTTTCGTTAAAAATAATCCGACCAAAATCAGACTAATCCAAGCATTAGTCATACATCTCTCATAAATTTTACGACTAATTTCTGACCAAACTGAAAAATTGATCAGAAATTAGTCGGAAAATATAATACAAGTTCCGACTAATTTCCGACCAATTTTTTGGTTTGGTCAGAATTTGGTCTGATTATTTGTTCTATATAAGTCGAGCTTCACTTCTTCAGTACACCACAAAACTCTCCAAATTTTCTCTAAATCATTTTAAATTATTTTTTAAGTTTCAAATAATAATATATAGGTTTATGTTATTAGATTATGTAGGTTTAAGTAATTAGAATTTATGTTGACAAAAAAAAGTAATAAGAATATCTAGGGTACGAAATTAGAAAGTACTTTCAGAATCATAATATCAATATGTTTCTCTCTCTACGCTCTCTTCCTTGGAGACGGTACATCTTCCTCTACAGAGGTCTTTTAGCTTCCCCTATTGCAACCTACCATCGCTGCATGTGCTTCTTTCACAATGATTACTTTATCATATCTCTACTTTTAGAATTTTCTTCTCTCATTGGCTCTCTTCTCTCTCCTTCTGCCATCTTATATGATGACATTCTCCATCCGTACATGCACCACATTCCATCTGCTTTTTCCTTTTCCCCTTCTTCTCTTTTCCACATTTTTGCTTCAATCATGGCTGACAATCTCTGGAGACACATGCTTCATCTTTCTCTTGGTTCTCAACTCAGCCTGATCCAACTGCACCCATATACTAGGCGTACTCTCGATCGCAACAATCGATTTAGCTTGATCGTTCGTGGAGTTAACCCATCGCAACAAAATCTCCTAGGCATGCGTAATACCCTCCCAAAGCTTGGCATTTGCACGATCGTGTCACCGGCGAAATAAATGATGACGGAACGATCCAGTTCGTACCTCCTCTCTGTTCTCGAAAGGGGACCCTGGTCTTTCAAAGATTGGATGGTCGTGATGGATCGCTGGTCACATAGGTTGTACCCTGATTTCCTCTCCTCAATTCCTTTCTGGATACATATCTATGGACTTTCAAATGGTTATAGGTCCAGACAAGTGGTTAAAGACATCACCAGGGATTTTGGTCACTTTGAAGGTTATCGCTTGGTGGAAACTACAAAAGACTCGGTTACATAGGTTTGGGCGCGAGTAAGCCTCCTTGTTCACTCGCCTCTCTCTTTTGTTCGGACCTTCAACCTGCTCGATAGGATAAAGTTTGTTGTCTTGAGGTTTGTTTACGATCGTCTGCGTCAATTTTGCTCCCGTTGTGGTCTGATGACACACGATGTCACTCGCTGCAATCTCTCTCCAAAACCATAACCAGAATCGATGCATGCAGAAGCTCCACTCATCGAATATCAAAATGAAGAAGACCCTCCTCTGCATGTTCCTGAAGACCATCCTGATCTACCCACTCAAGCACTCAACAACTCATCGGAGAATGACACGCATTCTGATACCTCTAGTCTACCAGTGTTTGATCCTACCATGACTACTGATCTTTATTATGGCAGTTATTTCGTTCAAGACCCCTTGCCTTATGCTAATGACTCAACCTAGTCTCGGATTATTAGAGAAGTTGGGCAATCCAGTGGTAGTGCGGCGGGGCAACAAGCTAGAAAGCGTAAAGCAACTGAGGACCTTTCCGAATCCAGCTTCACCAGCCGTGCAAAAGTGACTTCTCTGATTAATCTTACTACCGGTGTGGTGGCTGTCGCTCAGCTACTAGCTGCGCCATGATTGTGATGCATTGGAATTTCCAAGGTTTAGGTGGTTCCTTGACAATTCCATACTTACAAGATATACAGCGATCATACTCCCCGTATATCTTGATTCTCACGAAAACCAAAAAAACTTACCCCTTTCATATCCTCTTTATGTAAATCTCTCGGTTATGTTATTTTCTATGATGTCCCTCCTGTGAGACGTAGAGGAGGAATGACTATTTTTTGAACCTCTTCTGTTTCATTACTTATTTTCGAAACGCCCTCGGAGAATCTTTTTCAGCTTTTGTAACATGACACTATGATCCACCCTTTTATCTACACTATGTTTATGGTTCTCCCCTGTACACGCAACGTATGAAACAATGGCAAACACTAACAACGCGACTTACTTCTAACACATCCAACCATAACTCTCGTATACTCCTAAGTGATTTTAATGATATTAGATCCAATGAGGAGAAAAATGGTGGCCCTCCCCGATCACTCCATACTTTCCAGGTTTCAATACTTTTATCTCATCCCTAGGTCTCCAAGATATCAAAATGGTTGGTGATTGTTTCACCTGGATGGGTAGGCGCCACTCTTACCTTGTGAAGAAAATGATTGACCATGCTTTAGCAAACGTCTATTGGCACAATATCTTTCTACATGCTATAATACGCCCTCTCATGCGGCTTGATTCTGATTATAAGTGATACACTCAGGTTTTAACCCATACATATTCACTGCAAGTGTACAGTTTAAAATCGAATCCACTGGTCCCAACTCTCAGTTTAAAATCGAATTAAGCTAAGAACATATTAAAATGGTGATTGTAACCGAGAAATGAAAACAACGATAAATTAAAAATGATTGTAAAACGATTAAAGAAAATGCTAGGCAATAGAGAGTTCCGCATGTATTCAGGTTAAAGGTCAATGTTAACATGCATGATTGATTACTGAAAATAATTCACAACTCGAAAGACAACAATAGACTAATCTTCTCCCGAAGTATTAGATCCATATTCTCGAATTACTAAAGACAAACTCCCACCGTATTTAGATAATTCGATCATGCATGTCAATTCAGATTCGATAAGTTCATAAGCCCCTAAGACAATACTCCCGCAAGAAAAGGCACGTATTCATCTAGATTAGATCAGACATCTAAACCAAATCCCTTTGAGTTTATAATTCAGTGATCAATGAACTAGTTAGCTACTCAGAGACTACTCATACATGATTTAAAGAACAGAAATCATAGATAAAGTAAACATTGAAGAATTAAAAATAAAAATTGTATATAAGGAAATTAGAGTTCAGAAATCCTCTAAAATACAAATGTAGATCTCTTCTCTCTGGAACTCAACGATAAATTTTGTTCTAAAACTTATTAAAAACTTCTCTTTCTGAAATAATACGTCAAAAAGGGATTTTTATAGTTTTTGAATAAAAGAAAAATAAAATCTAAATAATAAAAAACTAATTATAGATCTTGAGATCAAATGTGTCTTTAAGCTCGTTTTTCCTTCAATTCGACATAGGGGATCGATCGATCCAATGATGGATCGATCGGTCTAAACATTCGCAAAACTTCATGTGCTTTGGATTGATCGATTTGTCCTTGTCCGAGAATTGGACAAATCATTCTTCATTTGCACTTAAATTTTTCCAAAAATCGTCCTTTTTTCTCCAGAACGTCCCAAACACCGAATTTTCTGAAAACATGCTAACAACACAAGGAAAACACTCGGATAACACTAAATAATAGGTAAATCACTAAAAGGTGTTAAATCCGAGTGATATCAACTCCCCCGGACTTAGATCTTTTCTTGTCCTCAAGTAAAGCAAAAACCATATCTGAAGAAGATGTTTGAAAAAGACCATACATGAACTCTCAGAATCTAGGCAACCCAAGTTCAAACATCAAAAACCACAAGACACCAATCCTAAACAACCACTGCAAATTAATTGTTTACCACCACATAACTAATGACATGCTTCCTACTCTAAATCCCAAATCAATAAAACCATCAAATTATTTCAACCAGCTCTCTACATTCAAATTAGTACAAATAGTGCGTTCTTGCCTATGTGGTATCGATCAATGCCCGATAAAGTATAGTTTATATCAAAGAGCTCATACCTAGCGGAGCATCCAACGACTTCTGGTCTTGACCCTTTTTCCCCCTTTCTCACTTTTCTATTTATTTATTATTTTTCACTTTTCTGCGTTTTTTTTTCTTTTGAAAGATTCACACTTTTCTGCGTTTTTATTTTCTTTCTTACTACTTTTTTAGCAGTCCGGCAATGATTACGAACTTCTAGGTCACGCTTTCAACACTTTTTCTAAACCGGTTTTTTTATTTTCTGAAGGGGAGGGGAGAGAAAGGATTCAGATCATACTGAAAGAACTTGTCGGTTTTACAGAGAACTGAAGAGCAAAATACCCAGCTTTCAAAGTATAACCAACACCATAAACAAGAAAATTAAGATCAAGTTTAAGTCATATTCAAATAAAGCTAGTATCAAATCATTAACAATCCAAAAGACAGGAACTTTCAAAAGCATAAAAATCAGTCAATGGGGTTCCAATCCTAAGTACAACAGTTAATCTAAGTCAGCAGTCAAGTAGAGAATGATATCAAACTTACATCAGGTTAGTAGTCATCATAGATTCTGGTCATTATTCGTTCGACTCGACTAGACTCATCCAACAAAACGAAAAATGGTAAATTTTCGCCAAAATAACAAAACACCAAAATAATGTTAGTAACTACCATATCCCCTCCTCCAGACTTACTTCACACCGTCCCGATGTGAGAATAAATCCAGAAGAAGGAAGAATGATTAGAATATAAATAAGTCAAAACACCAAAAATCCAAAATAAAAATAAAAACATAAGTCCAAAGTGAAAAAGAAAAGATAACCAGGAATGATCAGTCTGAAGCCTGACCCGAACTACCAGCTCCTCTCGCTCTACGAACCAAAGGATCCTCGACCTCATCACTCTTTTTCCGATGTGCTCTGAAGCCTGATGATCGTATGATCTTCGCTAATGCGCCCCATATCCTCTGAACCATGTTGTGGGTCCTCTCAACAGCATTCGCTGTCCATCAGATCGTCTCGGCATCCATGAAGTTGGGTCACCGAGGTGGAAAATCATACTCACTGTAATCCTCAGGTAGGATAGGTGAGTCGTCCTCTAGACTAGGGTCCCGTGCTGTATGTGAGTGGACCGCCTACTATAAACCGACCCTCGGGAAAGTCACGGCGCGTCAGGTACAAATGCAGCCACGTCAACCAAACGATCAACTCTCAGAAGAAAACGAATGTTCTCCAGGGAAGTGACGCTAGTGAGATCCTGCTGCGGCAGCTGGATCTTGCACCTCTGATCCCCCGAGTGCAGAAAAATGTAAGCTCTTTCCTTGGTGAACCACCTGGTCGAGAAAAGAAAGGACCAATCCATGCGGTTGCTTAACGTCGCCAGGGTAAACAACCCAAGAGGAATCCCGATGTAATGAAGAACCGGGGTAAATAGGCTACCCATCACCTCAACCCGAGTTGGGTTCCTCTGCGCATCTAGCTTCCGGATAGCTAGGATCTCAGCGAAAATCACTCCAATGTTGGCATCATGGCGAACCAGATCCTGGTCAGCCTCATAAGTCACTACAGTATGATGGCATATGGCGAAATGGAGGAGTTCAAACTCCTGAGAACTGACCGCTGCTGCTTCTGACTTCCCGAAGAAAGTGCACTCTGATATCACTTAGTTTTGATGACTTTTAGTGAGTATGTATACTTGCTATTTGTCATCATTCGAGTGTTTTCTATATGTTTTTGGTATATTTTCATGATTCCAAGTATTTTAGACGTTCTGGAGCAAAAATGTGGTTTTATGCACAAAGTGGATACAATTTGATGAATGCAGAAGCGAAGTTCAGTAGAAGAGCCGAAAGTTGATCGACATTTGGAGATGTTGCTATTAATGGAATGGACTGATATTTTAATTCAAACTGGCCACATGAGTTAGCTTTCATATGAAAGTGATTTGAGGTCAATCCATTGAGGCAATCAGAAGTTATGACAATTTTACTGAAGACTGGTCAAGCTGTCTCGCAGAAGAAGCATGTGCAGCACGTGATTGAAGAGATCGATCGATCTACACATGGATCGATCGATCCTGAAGGCTGCTGAATCTTCGTAATTTTGGATCGACCGATCCACACTTGGATCGATGGATCCGAATGCTCGAAGATTATTGAAGTTTGCCAAAAAGTCGTTTTCGTCCTCAAGACTTATCATAGGTTTTTATTTTTAGGGTTTATTCTCTTTTGACTTTTATATAAGTAAAAAAATCTTAGGTTTATTTTGATAGCACCACAGTACCAAAAACAAGAACACATTTTTATTTTTTGAGAGAGACGAATCTGGTACCTGTATTTTGGAGAAAAATTTTGAGCTCTCTCTATTTACTTTAATTATATTATGGTTTTTAATATGTTTTCTCTTTCAATGATTGTTGATTTCTTGACTATGTCTGAGTAGTCTCTTTGTTAGGTTTTAGGGATTTCCTATGGAAAACAGGTTTTGATGGTTAGAGTTTGACTTTTATGGATTTAAATTGTTAGGTTCTTAGTCTAGATTTATATTTATTGTTTGAATTAGCCTAATCACCTAGTTCATGAGTTTAGGTTAATAAATACAAAGGGATTTGGTTTATCTAATCTGATCTAGTCTAGATGAATAACTATCTTTACTTGCGGGAGTATTGTCTTAGAATGCTTATGAACATATCGAATATGTTATCATTGCATGATTTAATTATCTGTTTTAGAGATCTAAGATTTTGGGAGAATTTTAGTCTTTATTTCTAAAAATTCTATCATAGGGGTCTAATACTTCAGGAGGAGATTAGCCTATTGCTGTCTTTTGAGTTGAGAACTATTTTCATTGTTAATCTTGCTTGTCAACCTGAACCTCAAACCTGAATACATGTGGAACTTCCCTATCGCCTATCATTTTATTCTATTGATTTACTTTCTCTTTTTAATCATTCGTTTTATTTTTTAATCATTTTAAAAACATTCTCTATTTTATCTTGTCTTAGCTAGGATCGATTTTTAAACTGAGAATCATACAGTCTGGTCTTCGTGAGATTGACCCTTTACTGTAGTACAAGGATCTGTTCTCTACAGTATAGATTTAGGATTTAAAACCTGAACCTATTAGATTTTTGGCGCCATTGTCGGGGACCAATACAATGCCTTTTAAGTTTTTCTCAAAATCTAGTCTAAGATTTTATTTTCAGTACTAATTTTGTTCTTTCTGCTTGTTTTTATTTTGAAAGTGCATGACCAGGAGATTTGACAAATCACCTGAACTGCTTATTCTCACAAACGAAGAACTTGCACGATTAGAATGCTCGAACCGGAAGTATAGAAGAAGCGCCAGTTCATCCATACCGATGGTTGATAACGTAATTCAGAATCCGATCACTCCTTTAGGTCAGAATTCCCAAATCCCTCCAGGCTTGGAGTAGATAGGACAGTTGGGGCAAAACCAACAAGGAGGTAATCAACTTCCACCTTTGAATCTCGAAAGAGATGCAAACCGAAGAGCTGAAAATGCCAATCTAGGCGATGGAAATGGAGAACAAGCTCCACCAGAACTAAACCAAAATCGCCCACCTCCCCCCCCCCAGAACATGGTGCTTGTTGGCAATTTCAACAACCCAGAGGTCTTCCTAGTCAATAGAAACGCCCTTCACCCCCACAGCCTCAAAGGCAAGACTACCAGTTACCATTTCAGATGATCCAGTTGCTCAGAAAAAACCAGTTTCATGGCTTGTATACCGGGCATCCTATGGATCACATTGACAATGTTGAAGACATATGCAGCACTACTCAGCTGAATGGAGTCTCTAAAGACTTCGTACATTGTAAGCTCTTCAACCATTCTTTAGCTGATAGAGCTCTGAGGTGGCTAAAGACATTACCTGCTAACTCGATAAAAAATTGGGATGAGTGCAAATCCAAGTTTCTGAACCATTTCTAGACTTCCACCAAAACCAACAATTTGAGAAGTAAGATCTCTCAATTCTAACAAGGACCGGTGGAATCCTTCTATGAGGCATGGGACAGGTTCAAAGAGTACCTGCGGGATTGTCCACATCACGGTTTTTCTCAACTGAACCGCTTGAATACTTTCTATAGAGGTATTGATCAGAAATAGCAACTTTCTTTAGATACAACTAGTAATGGTGATTTCATGACTAAATCCTTGAATGAAGGTTACAAGCTAATCGAAAATCTTGCTGCTAGTAATAGCAACCATTGTCCTGATTTTGATCGAAGGGTTCGATCGTCTAGTTCAGATTCTTCTGGACTAGCAGAGGTGAAGGAGCTTCTCACTCAGTTTCTTAAGAAACAGAATGAAAAGCATGTTAGTGTTTCTGAAGATGTTGAGAAAGTTGAAGCTGATTGCTTTGTAGTCAATGAATCCGAGAACATCAAAGAGGTAAGCTATATAAATAGCGAGGGACAACAACCAAGGATACAATCGGGTTTCAACAAAGGAAATATGTCATGGAGAAGTACTAATGTCGCGAATTCTCAAGATCAGACTTACCCTCCTCAGAATAACTTTGCACAGAAATCTGGACAGACATTTATTCAGAAAACGGGTTTTCAACAAGCCCCTCAACAGGGTTTGCAGCAAACGGTCCAACCACAAGCTTAGCAGGATAATAAGATGAAGGTAATGTTGAAACAAATCTTAGAGAGTCAGCAGCAGTTTGAAAAGAACTTAAATAAAAAGTTGGACGGTATATATATCGATTTGAACAATAAGATTGAATTATTGTCTACGCATGTAAAGAAGTTAGATGAAGTAGTGAAAAGATAAGCTGGTATGCTACCAGGAAAAGTTGAAGATAATCCCAAGGGATATATCAAGGCGTTGAATTCGAGTTCTAATGGAAAGGGTGAAAAGTCTGCAGAGTTTGCAGATTTTTGGAATGGGAAAAATGATGCAGAGGTCCAGATCGATCAATCCAAGGATGGATCGATCAATTTGAAGTTACGGAATGGTGATGTAGAGGGTCTGATCGATCGATCCAAAGTTACGGAAAAGATCATAAGCTTCAGATCGATCGATCCAACTTGGATCGATCGATCCATCAGACCAATTTCTGAAGAACCAGCCGATCGATCGATCCAAGGGGGGATCGATCCACCCCTAAAACTTGCACCAAGTTCAAAGCAACTTGCTAAGATCCAAACCTCTTGCCCCAACAGACCTAAATCCTCTATTGAAGAACACATGTACTATGATGTTGTTTCTCAACAGCTTCTTCCTTTAAGAATAATTCATAAGATAGAGGACCCATGTGAGTTTTTGATTCCAGTAAAGGTTAAAGGAGTCTTTTTCAACCACTCCTTGTGTGATATTGGTGCTAATGTTAGCATAATGTCAAAGATAATAGCTGAGAAGCCGAGACTTAGGGATATAAGACCTTCCGGAATGCCGTTTGCCTTGGCTAACAATTCCGTTGTGGCTTCTAGTGGTTTCGTATCTGATGTTATGGTACAAGTAGGAGATTGCATAGTCCTAGTCGATTTCTATGTCTTTGACAAGGATCGTTGGTTCTAGGTAGGTCATTCTTAGCTTTAGTACGAGTTGTAATGCATGTTCCTCAAAAGTGAATCTATCTAACCAACATCCAGTAATCATACTACTATCCCGTAGTACCCTATGTACCAAAAACAAGGATCATAGTGATCAAAGAAGTACAAGCGGAGCAGGCCCCTCAAACCGAAGCTGAAGACTCTGATGTTAAAGTCATGAACAATGAATCCCAAGTTCAACTCAAAGGTTCTACCCAAAGAATGAAGAAAAAAGGGAAGATAAACTTACAGAAGGTCGATGAGAGTGCTGTGTTGGATATGGATGATCCAGGAAAAGAAAAGGGTGCATTAAAACTGGTTCCAAAAGCCAGGGGTAAAGGTAAGGAGAGTTTGAAAAAGGGTAGGAAGAACACTCACATGACTTTGATTCCTAAGTCAATGGGTGAAGAATGAGTTGATTATAGAGTGAAGAGTAAAGGTTTTCCAAAACTTTTCTCTAAGATTAAGATTCCTTTTGTTCAAGGTCTTAAAAACAAAGGAAATGATCTTAAGAAGGCAGCACCGAATAAGATGTTGAAGCTGCAAATATCAGAAAAGGATGGGAGAACTATAGCCTCTATTGGAGCTGAACCAGATTCAACATAGAAGGTAAGTGGGTCTAGCTATAGACGTTAAATAAAGCGTTGAGTGGGATGCAACTCACTAATTTGAATTATTTTCTTTGGTTTTTGTTTAGAATCAGTCCTAATTAGTTAATTAATCTATTAATTTTTAGTTTTGAGTTAAAAAAAATGTTTCAGGGAAAATTCGAAGATTTAAGTCGGACATTCAGATCGATCGATCCATGCCCATGATTTACGTAATAAGAGATCGATGGATCCGTCTAAGGATCAATCGATCCATCGTACAAAAAATTTCAGCCAACCTTTGCTTTAGGTAAGTACTGAAACTCTTTTAAAACTATTTTTCCTATTTATTTTGGTCATTATTCCTTCTCTTGGATTTATTTCACATCGGGATGGTGTGATTTAAGTCTGGGGGAGGGAGTATAGTTATTAATCATATTTTATGTCTTTTTGATGTTTCATCAGTTTGTAGAAAATTTTCAAAACAATTTCGGTTTTAAGTAGTCGAGTCGAAGGTACAATGACCAAAATCTATGATGATAATCAACCAAGTGTGAGTATAGTATTAATCTTCTTAGATTACTGGCTTAGATTTAACTGATATGTTTAGGATTGGGGCCCCATTGCTGATTGTTTTGTTTTCAAAAGTCTGGATCTTTTGGATTGTTGATGATTTGATGCTATCTCTGCCATGATAGGACTTAATACTGAACTTAATTTCTCTTGCTTGTGGTGGTAAGATACTTTGAAAGCTAAGTATCTTCCTCTTTAGTGTTCTGTAAAACCGACAAGTTCTTTCAGTATGATCGAGATATTTTCTTTCCCTCCCTTCAGAAAAAAACCAGTTTAGAAAAAGAGTTGAAAGCGTGACCTAAAAGTCCGTAGTCATTGCCGGGCTGTTTAAAAAGTAGTAAGAAAAAATATGAAAAAGAAAAAATGCAAAAAAGTGTGAATCTTTCAAAAAGAAGTGAGAAAAGGGGAAAAAGGGTCAGGACCAGAAGTCGTTGGATGCTATGTTTGGTATGGACACTTTGATAGAAGAGGTGCTTGTGCGCATTGAATCAAAACCACATAGGTAAAAATGCATCTATTCTAATCAAATTGAACTTAATGAGCTGGTTGAGATGATTTGATAGTTTGATTAATGTTGGATTTAGAGTAGGAAACATGCTTTTAGTTATGTGGTGGTGAACAGTTCTTTCGTAATGGTTGTTTAGGTTTGGTATCTTTTAAGTTTTGATATCTATGCTTAAGGTTGCTAAGATATTGAGATTTCCTGTGTGGTTTCAAAACCTTTTCTCCAGATTGGGTCTTGCTTCACTTGAAGACAAGCAAAGATCTAAGTCTGGGGAGAATTGATATCACTCAATTTTGATGATTTTTAGTGAGTATTTATACTTGTTGTTTGTCATCATTCGAGTGTTTTCTATGTGTTTTTTGGTATATTTTCATGATTCCATGTATTTTAGACGTTCTGGAGCAAAAAGGTGGTTTTATGCACAAAGTGAATACAATTTGATGAATGCAGAAGCGGAGTTTAGCATAAGAGCCGAAAGTTAATCATAATTTGGATATGTTTTTATGAATGTAATCGGCTGAGATTTTAACTCAAACTGGCCACGCGAGTTAGCTTTCATATGAAAGTGATTTGAGGTCAATCCATTGAGACAATCATAAGTTATAACAATTTTACTGAAGACTGTTAGCTTTCATATGAAAGTGATTTGAGGTCAATCCATTGAGACAATCATAAGTTATAACAATTTTACTGAAGACTGTTAGCTTTCATATGAAAGTGATTTGAGGTCAATCCATTGAGACAATCATAAGTTATAACAATTTTACTGAAGACTGTTAGCTTTCATATGAAAGTGATTTGAGGTCAATCCATTGAGACAATCATAAGTTATAACAATTTTACTGAAGACTGGTCAAGCTGTCTCGCATAAGAAGCAATTACAGCACGTGAGTAAAGAGATCGATCGATCTACACATGGATCGATCAATCTTGAAGACTGCCAAATCTCTGTAAGTTTGGATCGATCGATCCACACTTGGATCGATGGATTCGAATTTGATATAAATCAATAAAAATCCATGTGCATGTATCAAACAAGAATCAAATACATGTAGTAAGACCATAATCCATCAATTCCAATCCCTAAATCAACCAAAATCCTAAATCCCTAAAAACCCCAAAACTTTCAGAATTTTAAAGAGAAAAAGGTTTCATACCTTGCTTGAATCAAAAAACTTGTTGGATATTCAGAAAGAGCTCAAAAAATCGTATAGATTAGGCTCAAGAAACTCAAAAATCCGTTAAGATTTGGTGGAGATTGAGTTCGAGAGATTTTGGAGGTTTTGTAAAAGTTTGAAGTTTTTTAATGGTGAAAGAGGTTTGAANGGGGGGGGGGGGGGGGGGGGGGAGAAGAAGAAGGGGTGAAAATTGGTTCAAATCGAGTAAAATCGGTTTAATGCCCAAAATCTGGTTCAATTTAAGTAAATTTCGACTTACCTAGTCGATGGAGATCCAAGCATAGATCGATGAATCCGAACTTACGCAAAAATGGTTGTTTTAAGGATCGATCGATCCATGGACGGATCAATCGATCGGACTTAATCCTCGAAAACAGACCGATGGATTGATCGATCCAACTAAGGATCGATCGATCGCAACTTACATAAAATCCTTTTTCACCTGGATTGATCTGAACCCTCGACCAGACTATCCTTTTCCTGGACTTCTAAAACACTTTGAACTCAAAACTAAAGTTAAAAATTAGTAAAGCTAAAACTAAACTGACTCAAAACTCGAAATGCTAAGCTAAAGAAGACTCAAAACAGTGGGTTGTCTCCCACTCAATGCTTGTTTAACATCATGAGCTTGACGGTACTTACCTCTAAATGGAGGTTAGATCAATAAGAAAAATCTCATATTCCTCCAGAAGATCTGAGGCATCTAGATAAGGCTTAAGCCTTTGCTCATTCACACAAAGTCATTCCCTTGGCGATTGTTAAGAACAATTGCACCATATGGTTTCACTTCTTTTATCACAAACGGTCCAGACCATCTAGACTTCAATTTTCCAGGGAATAGTTTCAATCGAGAATTGAAAAGCAGTACTTGATCACCTGGTTGAAAATCTCGTGGAATTATTTTCTTGTCATGTGCAACCTTAGTCCTTTCCTTCTAGATTCTGGAGTTCTCATAAGCTAAGTGATGAATCTCTTCAATTTCATATAACTGAATAAGACACCTTTCTGATGCGGTCTTTATGTCAAAGTTCAACATCTTGGCAGCTCATGCAGCTTTGTGCTCTAATTCTACAGGTAAGTGACAAGCTTTACCATAGACAAGGTTGAAAGGTGTAGTACCAAAAGTGGTCTTGAATGCAGTTCTGTAGCCCATAGAGCATCATCAAGTTTCAAAGACAAGTCTTTCCTAGACCCATTTATCATTTTATGCAAGATAGCTTTGATTTCTCTGTTGGAAACCTCCACTTTTCCACTTATCTGAGGGTGATATGGTGATGCAACCTTATGCTCTACCCCATGCTTCCTGAGAAATCCATCAAAGACCCTACTGATGAAATGAGTACCTCCATCACTGATAACAACTTTAGGGACACCAAACCTGGGAAAAATCACAGACTTGAACATTTTTAGTACCACTTTCGCATCACTAGTGGGGCTAGCAATTGCTTCAACCCACTTAGACACATAATCAATAACAACTAAAATATAAAGGTTATTATGAGAAACAAGGAAAGGACCCATAAATTCAATTCCCCACACATCAAGAACCTCTACTTCAAGAATGAAGTTTTGTGGCATCTCATTTCGCTTTGAAATGTTCCCTTGTCTCTGACACGAATCGCAACGATAGATGTATGCATGCGCATCCCTGAACATAGTGGGCCACTAGAAACCTACTTGGAGTACCTTAGAAACCGTCATGAATGTGGTGAAGTGGCCAGCATAATCTGAACCATGATACAGAACATTCTGATTCTCCTCTTCAGGCAGACATCTTCGGAACATACCATCTTTACAAAGCTTGTAGAGATATATTTCATCCCAGTAGTAATGTTTGACATCCCTCAAGAACTTCTTCTTTTGGTATCCTGAGAAATCCTGTGGTACAACATAAGCAACTAAGTAATTAGCAAAATCTCGAAACTATGGAGTGATGAAATCAGTCTTATGGAGTCTAGGGATGGAGAAATTCGCATCCGCGATAGTGCTTATTGCACAAATGCGTTCCTCTGTAAAAGAATCATCTATAAGAACGTCTTCTTCGACTTGAAGTCGGGAAAGATGATCTGCAACTCCGTTCTCCATGCCCCGCTTGTCCTTAATCTCCAAATTGTATTCCTGCAAAAGAAAAATCCAACGTAATAATATGGGTTTAGCATCCTTCTTAGAAGTAAGATACCCCAATGCCGCATGATCGATGTGGACTACTACTTTGGATCCTACTATATAGGATCTGAACTTCTCAAAGGCAAAGACAATCACTATGAGCTCTTTCTCAGTTGTTGCATAATTGCATTGAGCTATATCAAAAGTCCTAGATGCATAGTAAACAACGTGAAGCTTCTTATCCTTTTGATGTCCAGGAACAGAGCAAAATCACTTGCATCACACATCACTTCAAAGGGCAAATCCCAATCCGATGGTTGCACAATTGGAGCACTTACCAAAGCTCCTTTGATCGCTAAAAAGGCAAATTGGCAATTGATAACACTTGAATTTTAGGATTTTTACATAACATTTCTTGTCACTTTCTAG
>OVBE01004057.1:0-25064 GCA_900406425.1 Iberis pinnata | reverse complement strand
GAAATCGGACCAACCACCACTCCATTTCGCCGGCGAGAAGGCTATTGTCGGACCACCGAAAATACAACATCTGATGAAGGGCCAGCCAACAAAATATCACCCAAATCCCGTCCAAAAGATGCCACAGAAGCTGCCATCTCAACCACCAGAAACAAAGAACCAGGATATCAACATGCCAAGGCTTCCTCAACCACCATCAACCCCAGAGATGACAAAATCGCCACCAGCAAGACCTGCGAAAGATACACACCATGAACGAGCAAAGTAGGTCAGTGATTCGCATATCGGAGGAAGGAGAGAAGCATGCATGAAGAAATCGGATCCATCGCCATTGATTTGTTGAAAAGGAGCGGTGTGACCAAAAGAAAACGGGATAAAGAGGAGAGAGCCGAGATATAAGATAGAAAAAAGAAAAACAGAAAGTGAAAGAGCCGCTGGACGCCGGCGGTGAGGCCAGTCACCAGCGGCAACGGCGGAAAAAAAGGAGAAGAGACAGGCGGAAGTGTTTGGGAGAAAGCACTTAGAGAGAGAAAGGGTTTAAATCAATAGGACTACTTGACACCTAACTATTGCAATTTTTTGGGAAAATTATAATAATTATTTCAAAACAATTGAATATTAAAAAAAATTACTAAAAAATTCAATTTGAAAACTTATTTTTCAATTTTTATTTTACTCGTAAAATAATTATTTAGACCATCTCTAATGATGTTTTATGTTGAAGCAAAAATTTCTTCAATGGTGCTTTATTTAGTGCTTCATTTTTTTAAGATGAACTTTTTAAATTATAAATGGGTCCTTATTCTTTAATTTATTTATAACTATATACTATAATATTATCCACAAATGTATTATTAATCTTTATGAATTTAATTAAAATTAATGTTGAAATATAATAAGAACATATATTTATTATAACATACTCACTCCGTTCCTGAAAGGATGATGTTTTGAAGTTTTTACGTAGATTAAGGAAAACAACTTTTACTTTACTTTATACCTTCCTTTTAAAGTGTTTTCATCTAAAACATCATCTACGTAAAAACTTCAAAACTATAATGAATATAAAACTAAAATTATATGACTATTATAATAAACTTATATAAACGAACTGAACATTAACTTATAATTTTTAGTAAAATAAAAATAGAATAATTAAAATGTTGTGTATTTTATTTTTGTTTCTATAATTATGGTTTATTTATATTTAATAGTAATTTTATTCAACTAAGGTTAAAATAAATTATTTGGCTAAAATTAGTAAATTTGAAAAAATAAAAATGTTATTAACAATTAATTGTAAAATATAATTGGAATATATTTTGAAATATTCTTTTTAAAATAAAAATGAAGCAATCCATTGGAGAAAATATTGCTTTATTTTTTTATTTCATTTTGAAAAATTATATTTTTTGAAACAAAAAAATAAAACTAACCATTAGAGATATCCTTACATCGTTAAAATTTTTTTTAGCAAAATCTACAAAAATCTTGCAGATTTACATGTCAATTTTTGGAAGTCTACTACAAATGTGACATACTCTTTGATTGATTTTTTTTTGACAGATGTCTACATGTATGCACAAATCTGACAATTTTTAAAATAATTTTCGATAGATATGACTGCATATAGTGTTGACATACTTCTAAAAGTTTATATGTAACAAATTTGACAAGATTTTAATTGTTTGCATTTGACCTGGCTGCATATACTTGACAAAAATTTAAAAAGTTTATGATCGATAGACTTCTTGATACATTTGACCAATATTTTTCCACACTTTGCTAAGACTGATCATAATTTTCCTATCCTTTTTAATTTTCAATGTTGAATGTTGATATGTAGTGCAAGGCCGATCCTGAAATTTTAAAAAGTTCTAAAGGCCACAATCTACAATAAAAAAATAGGTCAAAGTTATATTTTTTTTCTTTAAAACAATGAGCCGTTCTTTTAACTAAAATTTTTAAATTGAAAAAGGGCTGCAAGCTCATGTTTGCTGTGATTGGGTTCAGGACCGGCTCTGTGTAGGGCTGTGAAAAAAAACCGAACCGAATTTTCTGAACCGCATCTAACCGAAGATTTTACGAACCGACCCGATCTATGTAGAGAAAATCGATCGGCACAAAAAAATTTAATTTCGGATCTCGGTTCGGTTTGGTTCGGTTCGATAACCGATCAGTTTATGTATTATTATTTTTTTAAATAATCGAAAACCCAAAAATAACCAAAAATTAACCAAATAAATCAAACTTCAAAAACAAAAACCAAACCGAATAAATCGAATTCCGAACCAAACCGAATTAAATTCGGTTTAGTTCGGCGAAGAAAACCGAAATCCGAAAAAACCGAATTCCCAGCCAAGTTGATATGTTTTAAGATCACATTTTCCATTTCTTAAATATTTCATGTCATTTTTGTCAACACCTCTGACTTTTTTTGTAAGGGTAGATTAGTAATTTAACAGAGTGAAGCAACCTTTGGGATGCTCTAGAGACTAAACAGATACTTGCAGCGAAACTGAATCCTCCAAAAACATACTTTTAAGATAGTTACTTAACCGTTGAGAATCTCCAAAGAACCTTTTATATCAAATTGTCAACGTTACAATACAAACAAAACCTTATATATATATAAGCACCATCATAACTCATAATCTCCAAACACACAAGAAAAATCAACTCAAAAATCTCAAATCTTTAAGCTTACAAAAATGAGTGAATCAACAGGTGAGCCAGGAAGCTCAATGCATGGAGTAACTGGTAGAGAACAATCATATGCATTCTCAGTAGCATCACCAATAGTACCAACAGACAAAACAGCAAAATTCGATTTACCAGTTGATTCAGAACACAAATCAACAGTTTTCAAACTCTTCTCATTTGCTAATCCACACATGAGAACATTCCATCTCTCATGGATCTCATTCTCAACATGTTTTGTCTCAACATTTGCAGCTGCACCACTTATACCAATCATAAGAGAGAATCTAAACTTAACAAAACAAGACATTGGTAATGCAGGAGTTGCTTCTGTTTCAGGAAGTATCTTCTCTAGATTAGTAATGGGAGCTGTTTGTGATTTACTTGGTCCACGTTATGGTTGTGCTTTTCTTGTAATGCTTTCAGCACCAACTGTGTTTTCAATGAGTTTTGTTAGTGATGCTGGTGGGTTTATTACAGTTAGGTTTATGATTGGTTTTTGTTTAGCAACATTTGTGTCTTGTCAATATTGGATGAGTACTATGTTCAATAGTCAGATTATTGGTTTAGTTAATGGAACAGCTGCTGGTTGGGGTAATATGGGTGGTGGTATTACACAATTGCTTATGCCAATTGTTTATGAGATTATTAGACGTTGTGGCTCAACTGCTTTTACTGCTTGGAGGATTGCTTTCTTTGTTCCTGGTTGGTTACATATTATTATGGGAATCTTAGTGCTTACGTTAGGTCAAGATTTGCCTGATGGTAATAGAAGTACCTTGGAGAAAAAGGGAGAAGTTGCTCAAGACAAATTCGGAAAGGTATGTATATGTATATGAGCTTAAGTTGAGCTAACACGAGTTTGCGGCTTCTTCTTTTTAATTTGAAAGTTTTAATTTTAAAAAGATTCTTTTTTTTAAAGAAAATTATGCAAAACCGATTTATATTTCGTTTTATATTTCGTTTTATATTTCGGTTTTTGTATTTTTCAGACCAGTCTTGATCATAGTCAAAACCGGTCTTCAGTTGAAATAAAGTAAACACGAGCTTGCGGGTTTTTTAGTTCAAAAATTGTAATTTCTTAAAATGGTTCATTTTTTTAGAAAAAATTATGCAAAATCGATTTACTTTTCGTTTTATATTGCAATTTTTGTAATTTTTGGAAAAGTCTTGATCATAGTCAGAATCGGTTTTGAATTTAAATAAAGTAAACACGAGTTTGCGGTTTTCTTAAGTAAAAAATTCTAATTTTTTAAAAGTGTTTCATTTTTTAGAAAAATAATGCAAAATCGATGTACTTTTCGTTTTAGATTGCAGTTTTTGTAATTTTGGACCAGTCTTGATCATAGTCAGAACCGATCTTGAGTTTAAGTAAAGTAAACACGAGCTTACGGTTTTTTTAGTTAAAAATTTCTAATTTTTAAAAATTTATAATTTTTTAGAAAAATTATGCAAAATCGATTTAGTATTTTTCGATTTAGATTTGCGACCTTTAATCTCTCAGCTGGATCGATCCCAATCATAATAATACATATGTCATAGCTCTAGCTACATGAAAGTAGTTTTATGCTTAAAAGCAAGAAAAGAAAGAAATTAATGTTTTCTACATTCAAATATATTTTTTGATGCATATATTTAGCATTTTGACTTGTGATCTTGTTTAAATGGTGTAGATTATGTGGTATGCGGTCACAAACTACAGAACATGGATCTTTGTTCTTCTCTATGGATACTCAATGGGTGTTGAGTTGAGCACTGACAATGTTATCGCAGAGTACTTCTTTGACAGGTTTGCTTTTGAACTCAATTGAAAGTAGAACAAGAGAACACTTACTTTTGTTAACCTTATTACAAAAAAACTATTTCGATCCGCGATCCAATTTTTTTAGTTCTGCCAGTTTTGCCCAAACCAACTAGATAAATGGCTAAAGTGTCAATATCTCGAAGGTTCATATATTATGAAAAATATATCTTACAATGGAAATTCAAAAAAAAAAACCCCGTGATATATAAGTGATGTATTTAAACACGTTAATTATCAATTGGTTTTGTGTTGAAAATCCACTATACATGAAAGTTTCAAGAAAACATTTTTGAAATTTGATATATATATATATAGTCAAGAATGACAAGAGGTAACAAATATATATATATATATATATTGTGAATTTCCTGCGAGATAAATAAGAATAATATAATAAACGAATAATGCGCTCTATAATTTTTTAATTGATAATAAAATATTACAACTCTGTCAAACTACTTATATAAACCTCAAAATCCGATTCCATTAAAAATTACTAATTCTTATAGGGTGATCATACCATAAAACCTAATAAATTACTAATTCTGTTAACTGCCTAATTAACCAACTAACAAAATTAGTAACACTATTAAAACCAATTCTATTTGGGTCATTTAACAATCACAATATAACAACATGTATATGATTTGTTTCAGGTTTCACTTGAAACTTCACACAGCTGGGATAATAGCAGCATCTTTTGGAATGGCTAACTTCTTTGCTCGTCCAGCAGGAGGCTATGCATCTGATATAGCAGCTACATACTTTGGTATGAGAGGAAGATTATGGACATTATGGATCATTCAAACAGCTGGTGGTCTCTTCTGTGTTTGGCTAGGTCGAGCCAACACTTTAGTCACTGCAGTTGTAGCTATGGTTCTCTTCTCTTTAGGAGCACAAGCAGCATGTGGAGCCACTTTTGCAATTGTTCCTTTTATCTCACGTAGAGCCTTAGGCATCATTTCAGGTTAGTGCCGGCTTAGGAAGGGGGACGGGGAATACAACTGCCCCGAGTCCCGTTCCGTGTAGTACTAATTTATGGTCTATTTTTTTTTTTTATCTTTTTCGAAATATTAGATATATAATTTTTTTAAGAGGAATTCCTTGAAACACCATCAAAAGAAGTTTAAATTACAAAAATACCACACATTCCCAAAAGTTCCAAAAATACCACTCACTCTCAAATGTTCCAAAAATACCACAAACATAAAAAGTGAATTTTAAGGGTTTTAAATTTAAAATTTTGGGTTTGGGTTCACTAAATAGAGTTTAGGGTTTAGTTTTGAAGGGGTATGATTTGGTTTTAGGGTTTAAATTTGAAGTTTTAAAGTTATTTCAAATTTGTGGTATTTTTGGGAAAAAAATTTGGTAATTTTGGAACTTTTGGGAGTGTGAAATTTTTGGAATAAACTTAATTTTTGTGGTATTTTTGAAAATTCTCCTTTTTTAAATAGTAATTAAATAGGTCCAAAAATACATATATTTATTATCTTTGAATAAATTTTACGGTTGAAACCTAACAAATAATCGTGTAATAGTATTTCAATAATTTTTTTATAAATTGAATATAAAAAGTTATTTTTTGTCCAAGGGTCCATAACATGTTTGAGCCGACCTTGTTTCAGGTTTAACTGGTGCTGGAGGTAACTTTGGATCAGGACTTACACAACTGATCTTCTTCTCAACATCAAGATTCACAACTGAAGAAGGATTAACATGGATGGGTGTTATGATAGTTGCTTGTACATTACCTGTGAGTTTAATACATTTTCCTCAATGGGGAAGTATGTTTTTGCCTCCTTCTAAAGATCCAGTTAAAGGTACTGAAGAACATTATTATGTTTCTGAGTGGAATGAACAAGAGAAAGAGAAGAATTTGCATCAAGGAAGTCTTAGGTTTGCTGAGAATTCTAAATCTGAAGGTGGTCGTCGTGTTAGATCTGCTCTTACACCACCTGAAAACACACCTAGTAATGTTTGATCTGAAGATTATATATGCCACAAGGGAAGTTGTGAAGGATTTTTGCTGATAAGAATGCAAAAATGTTATTATGTTATGTGTTATCTATCTTTCATTCGCTAAGAAATTAGCCTTTGTTTTTGTTTGGCTTCAAGAAGTCTGTCTAGTCAAAATATTAATGTATTCCACACACCTCTTTTTTTGTCTAAATATAAATGTTGGAAACCCAATTAGTGATATCCTCTCTTGTCGTTGGTTGCTTTAGTCGTTAGTAGATGGGACTTTCCGAAGTCTTTCTTCGTCCTGTCAAGTTGATGGGTGTTTGGTGGTACATCGTTTGTTTCTTCCTAGCTAGCATTCTCTCTTTCGCAACTTCTTCGTTATCTCCGTCTCCATGCTCTGTCTAGTATGTCGTTCGGGTCTTGAGATTCAGTTATGTTGGGTTTGCCGATTTGGTTGGCTTCATTTGTGTCTAGTTTAGCTTTTGATTTTTATAAAAAAGAACTGTCACTTGTGGCCTTTTTACTCTAGAGTTATCTTCTTATCGTTAGGCAACGACATGTGTTCGTGGCTCTTATTGTTTTTGTTTTGTCAAGTTATATTGTTTACCATTAGAAGGAAAAAAAAAAAGATATCCTCTAATAATAGTCAATTCAACAAATTTTTTAAGGAGTCAAAAGCTTCAAATCATCTTCCATTGACCAATAAATATGATTCAATAATTTTGCATTTGAAATTTTGATCTATGGCTTAATTATTATGAAAATTTCTTTTCAAGTGATAACTACTAAATATGAACGCATCTTTACATGTCGATTATGAGCCTATAAGAAGAGAACTTGCTCAAACTTAAATAATAAACTCATCTTATGCACAATTAAATTGTTATTTTTCTGTATTTTAAATTTTATATTTTACTAGCATGTAAAATATTAATTGAGTTTGTTTACATAGATAAAAATGAATAAATGAATTTTCATATTTTTTTCTAATTAACTATTTTTATAGATATATAATATATAATATATAGTTAATAATTTACTTAGAAAGTAATTCATAAAATTATATAAATTTAAATCTAGATGGATGACGAGGTGGCTCGTAACTATTTTTTATATAGATATCCAGTGTGTAGTTAATATGATAATTAGAAAATAATTCATTAAAATATGTTAGTATGGATAATTTTTTTTTAGTGATAATAATTTACTTTTTATTTAATTTGTGATATATAAAAGGGAATACATGACTTTTCATATTTTTCATAATTAACTTTTTATGCAATGTGTACTTACTATTTTACTTAGAAAGTAATTCATTAAATTAGGTAAATCAAAATTTAAATCTATGTGGATGATAAGGTAGCTCAAGGAAGAGAGTACAAAATCTATCTTTATATATATATATATATATATATATATATATATTTTGATTATGTGAGTTTACAAACTACAAAAGTAAAAAAAAATGTCAATATAAGACAATAAAATATTTTTCTGTGTTTGAAAGTATATTTAAAAATCATATTTACTATGTTTACAAACCAATTTTTTTTTATTGTGTTATCAAATCATGTCAAATATTTTTGAACTATGAAAAAAATTAAATGACAACTTTCATTTCAACATTCGAAATGCATTATTAAATATGTTTTATATGATTTTTTCTTGTGGTTCAACAAAATTAGTTGTATTTAGTTGTATTTTGGATATATGTATCTAATTTAGAGAAAGTTGGAAATAAAAAAACAGAGAGGTAAACATTTGAAGTGTTTTGTTTTGTCAAAAAATTGAGGTAAACATGTTAAGTAGTAGTTTTTTAAAATTTGAAATGTTTTATTTTGTCAAAAAATTGAAGTGTTTTTCTTATGTTTTGACTTACATAACTTTTATATATGAATTTATCATCTTTTCTTATATTTTTTACTAGCGTACACATCCCGTACCCGTATTTAGTTATTTTATATAGAATTAATTGTAGGATTGATCACTCTTTGGTTGCCTAATTTGAGAAAGAGGTGTGTTTGAAATCTATTAATGATTAACGTATTTTGCCTCATAAAATTACAATGATATCCTCTTCTCTATTTCAAAACAATTTCTAAATAATCGTAAGTTGTATTTTTTTTTAAATGATTCTAATTGATTTTAAAATTTAATTTTCTTGTTATCTTTAACTATTTAAACTAAAATATTAAAAAAACTTTAGAAAAGTAATTAAAACTTGAAACTTACCTAGGTAACTCAAAACGCACGAGTTATCTCTCTCTCACGTTCTCATCGCCGGTGGACTATTCTTCTCCGGTTTCTCTCCAGTTGGTGATTTTGCTCCGGTCGGCGGTTTAATCTCTAGTCGGCGATTCCTCTCTCACACGTTCTCTTTCTTCTCCAATTTTTGTTTGTTCCTCCCAATTGGCGATTATATAGTTTTTACGCATTGGGTTTTTAGGGTTGTTATTAGATTGTTTGATTGTTATTATAGAATGTTCTAAACGATTGTGATTATGGTTTTTAAGGTTCTTAGTTGATTGTTTGTTTCGGATTTTTAGGGTTCTTAGGAGAATCTTTGATTCAGGTTTTTATGTTTCTTAGGAGATTTTTTGTTTCAGGTTTTTAGAGTTTTTTGGAGATTTTATTCATCTGTTTTCGTCTAATGCATAAACGAAATGTTATGTGTTCATTTCTTTTTCATTTGAGTTCTTCATGTGAACTACAAAATCATGGTTCAATTTTTTCATAAGATCTTATGTTTTGAATGAACAATCTAATTAGTTATTAACATAAAATCATGTTTTGATTTCTAATTCATCTGATTTTTGACATGTGCATTAGAGTTTTTCAGAAGATCTTATGTTGAACCAAATGAACCTCTTATATCTTATGTCAGAAGATCAACCAGAAATAAGAAACTATATGTACAAATTGTATTCACATGAAGAAAATATAACTACATGAACAATGTACATTCATATGACCAATAACCATGATATATATTTATATGAACATGGATGCGTTCATATGAATACAATTATGTTCATGCGAACACACGTAAATTGGTTCACGAAGAATTAATTTTCAATGTTCTTACTAATCTTCAAGTCTACTGTAATTGTCCAAAACTTAAACGTGAACAAAATATAACCACATATGAACAATAACATGTATATACATTCATATGAATATACAAGTGTTCATATGAACACACGTATATTGGTTGACGTAGAAATTATTTCCAATCCTAGTAAATCTAGTTTTCTTATTGGCTAATAATTTTGTATAATGTAATAATGCAACATATTTAACTTTCCGATCCTAAAATTGTACATGCATGATTACATTTTTAATGCATAAAAAATGTAAATCTTATTTTTATTTTTAAAAGTAGATTGCTTTTTTTAATTTATGTTAATTATGGAGAGATAATATGGGCAATATTTTTTATTCTTTCCCAAAAATCACATAAATCACTAATTAAGCCCATATACCTACATGTTTTTCTATTTAAAATAAAAATACACTTATTTTGTTAAATCACTCTTTTATATATGCCATTTTCGGTCTCCCTTATCGTCCCTATTTTGCAGTTTTCGTATCCGTCTCAGTGCTAGTAGCATACTGTAACAAACGTATGTGGACAATAATAAGTCTAATTCTAACTCTTACTAGTGTATTTTCCATATAAGCAAGCACGAAAGAAAAGGATTAAAATAATCAATTTATCATGGCCTCATCCTCATGGATTTGGTTTACTCCAAGTCCAGGATGATGCCAACGTGTCTGCTCCTCACCATCTGGTTCTTTGGTTCTGTTCTAGCTCAAAACCCAACCACTGATAAAGACAAAGGTAATAGTAATAGTAATAGTAACAGTAAAAGTAGTATTAAAGTTAAAAGAGTGAGTTTTTATATATGTTGTTGAACAGCTAGTGGTTTGAACTCCATCTTCGCCACTTGGAAGATCCAGGCGCATAAGGAATGGAACATTAGCGGTGAACTTTGCTCCGGCGCCGCCATCGACGACAGCATCACCATTGACAACACAGATTACAACCCATTTATCAAATGCAAATGCACTTTCACAATTTGCCACATCACTGCCCTGTAAGTATAAATTATGGTCGAGCATTCGGGTATTCGGTTCAGTTTCGGGTAGGAATATTTCGGTTCTGGTTCTTTCGGATCCTAGATTTTAATACCCAATAGATCTTTTTGAAATTTTTGGTTTGCTTCTTGTTCGGTTCTCATCGGTTTCGGGTCGATTCGGTTCTATGTTAGAGGAACTGAAAATTACCCGAAATTTTCGGTTCCCAAGTAATTCCTTATCGGTTCTGGATATTTTAGACCCAAAATGATCAAAATTACCTAGAAAACAAAAAAATTACCCAAAAAAATACCATAAATTAATTTAAAATACCGAAATTAGTTTAAAATATATATGAAATTATTTTAAATACCCTAAAAAATGTTCAAAGCAACAAAAAAAATTCGGTTCTTGGTTCGGTTCTGGTTCTTACCCGATATCCATGGTTCTTCGTCTCCGGAACCATCGGATAATTTGGATGGAACCAGAACTGATCCAAAACCGTTTTTTTGTTCTTCGGTTCCTTTTTTTTTGCCCACCCCTAGCATAAATAGATACATGTATAATGCAGTTTCCTTCACTGATTTTTGTTTTTTTACAGCAAGGTTGAATCCATGGATGTTATAGGACCTATACCTCCTCAGCTCTGGACTTTGATACACCTTGAAAACTTGTACTCTTCCAAGTTCATTTTTCTCTCTTTTTTTTTTTTCCTTAGACCTCAAGTAAGTATCCCTTCTTGTCCTGTCTTAATTTGTTTCAGGAACTTGGGTCAAAATGTTCTTACAGGCTCCCTGTCTCCTGCTATTGGAAAATTGATTCTAATGGAATGAATGTAATTAATAAAAAAAATCCTCTTCCTTCCTGTTAACTAAATTACAATTGTCTCTCAACTCCTTCTCATACCCTCAAACTTTTTTAGGACTTTTGGGATCAATGCCTTGTCTGGTCCTCTTCCTAAAGAAATTGGTTTGCTTACAAATTTAAAGTCACTGTAAGCTACTTCCTTGTTTAACATATGATTGATTATCTTTATGGTTCCTTATATAATAATATTGTTGTAAAATCGCGTGCGAATTTAGGTTAGAAGAAAGAGAGAAACAAATTGAGGCAAATCTATGCGCTCTAGGGTTTCTTTATTGATCGAAGTGTTAATCTTTGAAATAACCTAAAGCCCCTTATATAATGCCCCAAAACCCAATCCCATTAGAAAAACCTAGAAAATTTAATTTTCCTAAAATAAACCGTACCGTACCGTACCGTTCCCCGGGGGACCAAAGGTCCCCGGACCCCTAAAAACTAATCCTAGCTCAACTAACTAATTCCAAGATTTCGGCTCACGTCATCCTTTTAGCCAATTTGATTGGGCCCTTTAATATTTTATGTCATATTCATAACAAATACTTTCTCTGCAGTGGTCTTGGTTCAAATAACTTCTCTGGTTCTATACCATCTGAGCTTGGTACTTGTACAAAACTAATGCAAATGTGAGTCTATATCTTTCTGTCAAAATCTTCAAGTCTATACTTCTTACAAAATCTCTGTTTCAGTTACTTAGATAGTTCTGGATTCACTGGTCGAATACCTTCTTCATTTGCTAATCTTGTGGACCTGCATACAGTGTAAGATGGTATATTAAGCTTTGTCTTTAGATTACAACATTGGGTGATTTTTTATCCTTATTGTTGTTGTACACAGTTGGATTATGGATATGGAACTTACAGGGCAGATACCTGACTTTATAGGGAGTTGGACCAAACTTACTTTTTTGTAAGAATATTTCATATATTACCAATGTTCTAAAACGCGCTATGCGCTATTTAGGCGGTAAACTAACGCCTAACGTCTAATTGTGGATGTCTAAACGGAATTATGTGGATATATAGCTTTTATAAATATATATATATATATATAATATCATATTTTATATTTTAATAAATAATTAATTAATAAGTGGTAAAATAAATTCTAAAAAATGAATAACACTTTCTTAATTTGTTTTTGTCTTCATTTGCAAAGAGAATAAACGAGTGTTTAGTTAAAAAAAATTAGTGTTTTCTTATGTTAACAACGTCATTTAAATTTTAATAAAACAATATTTTATTAAAATTAAAATAAAAATTTTAATTAGTCAAAACGACGTTGTTTTGACAAAAAAATATATATGTGGGCACTTAGATAGCGCCTAGACAGCGTTCAGACCGATTATACAACGTTTAGGCGTCCAATTTTTCTTAAAAACGCATAAATACCTGTATAAAAACAATACGTTTATAGGGCGTTTAGCGTATAAACGACGCCTAGACAGACATCTAGGGCGTATTTTAGAACATTGTATATTACATATTGGAACTAGTTCCATTGCTCCTCCTCTTATATATGATTTGCTGTGCAGGAGAATTGTCGGAACTGGTTTGACTGGTCCAATACCATCCTCATTTTCCAACTTAACTTCTTTGATAGAACTGTATGTGTTGCTTTTTTTTTGTTCTACTGCTTCTCTTTCTTCCCTTAGAATCCAAACGTTCTTATTCTAAAATTGTAGGAGGCTTTCTGATATAACCAATGCAAACTCTTCTCTTGAATTCATCAAAAACATGAAGTCTCTAAATACATTGTAAGGCAGCTTAGTATTAAGGTATGGTGTCTCTTTCTCCTATGTGTATTAAAACATTCATGATATACGTCACAGAGTGTTGAGGAACAGCAATTTCACTGGGACAATACCGTCTTATATCGGAGACTACTCAAGTTTGGCACAACTGTAAGTACATTTGTGAGTGTGTGATAGATGCAGTAACTTTAGGAGTTTACTCAAGTGTTTTTAAAATAACTATGGTTTACTATTAAGAAATTATGGTTGTGTTAGGTTTTCCTATAGTCTAGTATATAATATGTTTTTAGGATTTTTGGGAAGTTTTTAAAGATTCTTAGTGATATTTTATAAGGGGGAGAGTGAAACACCCCATCCCGGACACTAAGTCCGCAAATGGTCGTTTCACGCCCAAATCACTAAGTGTTTCGGGCCAATCAGTCTGTATTTAAACTTTAGCTGTTTTTATGTCAATTTTCATGTGAAGTTTGATTATTTCCTTAAGCCTTAGGTTAAATCAGACACTAAATGATGCATTGGAAGAAAAGAGTGATTTTTATTAATATAAAAAAGATTCAATACAACTTGTTCATTTTCGCTATAAAGTCTATGACAAGCCAATACATATTGATCCTACAACTACCCAGTCTTGTACATCACTCTTCCTTCTGGCCTTCATTCTCGCGCTAAGACACATCCTTCCCGAAATCCTCTTTAGTCTATGAAATAGAAAAAGGCATAAGTAATCCAACAATTACTTAGTGAGGCAATTTAGATTGCCTTAATCGTTTAAGTTTAATTCGATTCAGTTTAATTACTCAATTTTTGGATATCCAGACAGTCCATTGATCCAACCAAAGGATCTTGGCCGGACTATGTAAGTTCTGGCGGAATCACCTGTTCTCCGGACAACTCGTCCCATCCGCCTCACCTTGAGTTCGGCCCAACAGACTATCCCGAAACATGCATCTTTCAGTTGTTCTAATAGTTTTCGATATAAGTGACCATGCAGAGATATTGAATGTGCATGACCAACCGCACGGATCTTCACTCACGGACTTAGCCGTTTGGAGTGACTGATTCGCCGGATTGGCTAAAAGATGGAGCCTTGCCCGAAGCCACAATCCGATTGCACTCACCTTAGTTTTAATCGATGAATTCTGCACCGGACCCGCCATTTTCCCACTCGGACTGACTAGACTCATGATCTGCCCGTCTGTTTTCCGATCACGCCTAACTTTGATCTTAATTCGCACCAAAATGCCTTAGTCGATTTTAGAGATTTTTCGGTGGTTTCTGTATACGCGGAAATGAGTCCAAGGCTCTCTATTTATAGAGTTCGGCTCAAACCGTCCAAAACTGCCAAGCCAACTTGTGCCTTTTCGAATAGGCACGATTTTCCTGAACTGGTGCGAGTTGTGCATAACCGCCCAACCGACAACTGCCCAGCTAATGTCCAACTTACTTAGCTGATCCAGCTGGCCTGAACTAGCTTGAGCTGAACTAAATTGGATCGAGCTAAGCTGAGGTACAATCTAGCTAACCCAGCTACCTTAGCTCAATACTTCAGCTTTCTCGAGCTAGGCCCGAGCCAATGAGCTAGCATGTGATCCCTTACTTAGCCATTTGAACATTCTATGTTCAATGGCCAAGTCCACATTCGGATTCCCCCCCCCCCTTCTAAGCCAAATTCCCCTAGTCAAATCTTATGGCTAAGTTTTGGCTCGAACCATCGAACTTTAGGAAGTTCGGGGGATGGTACAGAGAGAAACTCCATTAAAAACTCTCAAACTTGTAAATTTTTTTGGATATCTAATCTAAGAGGTTTTGATAAGCTACACTTATAAGTGTGTCTTAAGTCTTAACGTGTTAATTATTCCTCAATGCTGAACATGAATGTGTTGTTCTAGTGATTTAAGCTTCAACAAACTACATGGACCACTTCCAGCTTCTCTTTTCAACTTAACAGGACTTAGTCACTTGTAAGTTTTATACTTCTCTTGGATCTTTATGGACACCTATATACCTCATACCTGGATTATTGTACTAATTTGTGACAAAACCGCTCTTGTTGTTTTCACATTAGGCTTCTTGGTAACAACTCGTTCAATGGTTCCTTGCCCACTCAAAAGAGCCTGACTTTGAGCAATATGTGGGTAACTAAATCTTTTATAACAAATTCCATAAGTTGATAAGATAACATAGGATAATGTATCTTACAGAGATGTGTCCTACAATGATTTGTCTGGAAGTCTTCCTTTATGGGTCAACTTACCAAACTTGAAACTGTAAGTAAACAAAACACTATATGTTATTTTCAATCTCACAAGGTTTCTTCATAACCAACAACTGTTATGTTAATTTGTGCAGCAACGTAATTGCTAACAACTTCAACTTGGAAGGTTTTGATGACAGGTGATCTTTTTTATATTATTTAAATATATATATATATATATATATATATATTTCAATTATATTTTATTCATTATAAAAGAGTCAGAAATAGCCAAATACTTACAATCTTAGCACAAGATAAAAACAAACTCATAATTCCCTAAAACCAACAATCCCATAATGGGCTCGAAAAATTAACCAGACCCGCAACCTAATTAACCCTAGAAGCCCAAAAGCCCAAAATTAGGAAAACCTTAATTCTAGATCGGTGCCGCTAGCTGCGGGCTTCACCGGAGAAGAAGGTGATCCGGCGCCGATTAGCTGAGACGAACCTGCCCATCCGCCCCCGGTGACACTGAAGAAGAGAAGGAGGCGGAAGAGGCTGAAAGAGACGCCACAGTTCGAGGAGTCGAAGCAGGGGTAGGTTTCCGACGACTAGGGAAGCTGGCTCCTAAGCCGTCGGGAGAGGAGAAAAAGTGTTTCCCGGCGGCCCTGCCTTCCGCGATCTACCGAGAAGCTGCTCAGACCATAACCTTTAGGAGAAGAAACTGTAGCCGCCTTGAGGTTCCTGCTCCTTCCACTTGCCGTCCACCATGCTTCATCGCCGCATGCAACTGGCCGAGTGCGATGCTGAGAAGCTGCTTCTTGTCTCCGCCGGTTCCACCGTGAGATTGAGAGTAGAAGGGAAATCAGAGGGTTGTAGCGGCCGTAAGAGAGATTGAAGTTTGGAGAACTCGCCGGCACTGGCTCTCACTGACGAGCTCGGGGCGCTAGATCAGACGGTTGTGGCTCGGACGGAGGTGGAGGGCTCGCTCTCTCCCTTCACTCTCCACATGTCCTGATTTCATATCCGAAACAGGGAGATTCGAGAGAGAGAAGGAGAGAGAAAGTTATAATGATAGAAAATGTTAATATTGATGTTAGAGGTTTATATATTTAAATATATATGGTCCTTTATTGATGCTTGAAATTCCAAATTTGTTCTTTTTTTAGAAGAGTTTTATCAGGACTGAACTGCCTGCAGAAGAACTTTCCATGTAATCGAGGCAAAGGAAGATGTAAGAGTGTTTGCATGTACTGTTTGATAAACAAATTTTTTATAAACTTAACATAAATTATGTGTGTGATAACTTTTAGATTCTGAGTTTTTCATCAACTGTGGAGGCCCAGAGAAAAAGTCTTCTAGTGGAGCAATATATGAGAAAGAAGAAGAGGAACTTGGACCATCTTCATTTGTTGTGACTGATTCTCAAAGATGGGGAGTTAGTAATGTTGGACTTTTTTCAGGAAGTAGCAATAATGTATACAAAGTGACTTTACAATCACAATATATCAACACTTTGGACACAGAGCTTTTTCAGTCAGCAACACTTTCTGCATCTTCCTTAAGATATTACGGGTTAGGTCTTGAAAATGGTAACTATACCGTTACACTTAAGTTTGCTGAAATACAAATTGTTGGTTCTCCTTCTACCTCATGGAAAGGTTTAGCAAGACGAAATTTTGACATCTATGTCCAAGCAAGACTTGTTGAAAAAGACTTTGATGTGCTCAGAACAGCTCATGGTTCTATTTTTCAAGCAGTTGAGAGAGAATATAAAGCAAATGTATTAGACAATCACCTTGAAATTCATCTTTTCTGGGTTGGAAAAGGAACATGTTCTATTCCTAGTCAAGGTACTTATGGGCCATTAATATCAGCTGTTAGTGCCAAAGCAGGTAACACTTCTAATCATAATTTTAATCATTATTTATCAATTTTTTTAAGAACTTTCTTAATTTTAGTGTTTCCAATAGTAGGATCACTCTTAATAATTAAAAATTATTTTTTTTATTTGATATATTTGAACATACTTTATTTTTTATTGAAATATTTGAACATAAATGAATACCCGAAAGCCGAACCTTACAAAAAATCATGAATAAAAAAAATGAAACCGAACCGACCCGGAACCGACAAGAACTGAACCGGAATCGAATCGAATATTAGAAAAATATCAATTGGATATTCAAATTTAAGATTCGAAGAACCGGGACCGAACTGAATACCCGAAAGCTCAGCCCTACAAAAAAATCATGAATAAAAAAAATGGAACCGAACCAATCCGGAACCGACAAGAACCGAACCGGAATCAAACCGAATATTAAAAAAGTATCAATTGGGTATTCGAATTTAGGATCCAAAGAACCGGAAACAACTGGACAACAAAATAAAAAATCAGGACCGCCACTCATACACTGACATGTGGCGGTCCTGATCCAGTTTCTTAATTAGACCATCTCCAACTCTACTTTAAAATTTTACTCTAAATTTAAAGTAACTCTAAAATTGATGTTTGTTCCAACTCATAACTCTATTTTTACTCTAAAAAAATTTCTAAGAATATTCCATTTTCACTTTATTACTAATTGTGAATTGTATCATATATTTGTAAATTTTACAAATTGTATCTAAATGTTTTGTTCTTTGCAAAAAATAATAAGAATTACAAATATAATATAAATAAAATATTATTATATTATTAAAACAATATTACATCATAAAACAATAAGAGGATAACAAAAATGTCAATGTGGTTAAATTTATGTGTTTTTTGTGCGTTTTAAAATTAAGTAACTAGTATGATTGCTTAAATTTGTGTTTATTTTTTATGTTATGGTTTATTTTGTATTTTTAAGTTTATATTATTGTGTTATTTTTGTTTTTTGTATTTAAAATTTAATTTAGCAACAAAAAAAACACTAAATGACCATTTTGTAAATAAAACAGTTCAATAAAATTTTGAGTTACTCTAAATTTAGAGTAAAAAAGGGAAAACTTTAAATTTAAAGTAGAATTAAGAGTTGAGTTGGAATAATTTTACTCTAAATTTAAGATTTAGAATAGAGTTGGAGATGCTCTTACAACCAGATGTTAAAAAGTATTTGTTTCATTTTTTTCGCCAGATTTTATACCAACTGTGAGTAACAAGTCACCATCAACAGAAAAGTACATGACTGTTACTATTGTGGGTGTTATTACTGGCCTTGGACTTGGACTATTGGTTATCTTTGCAGGTTTGGTTATTTTCATTATCCAAAGAAGAAGAAAACGTTACACTGATGATGAAGGTATATATACTATGTTAATAAGAGAACAAACAAGTCCCTTTTTGAGTTGAAGATCTTGAAGATCATTGTTTTATTGTTGCAGAGCTACTTAGCATGGATGTTAAGCCTTACACCTTTGCTTACTCAGACCTTAAAATTGCAACTCAAGATTTCAGTCCTTCAAACAAGCTTGGGGAGGGAGGATTTGGTCCTGTGTACAAGGTAAGATAGACAAAACTAGGCCTGGGCATTTTAACCAAACCAAATAAACCGGTTCGGTTCAGTTTATTCGGTTAGTTCGGTCCAATTCGGCACAAATTTTATTTCAGTTTGGTCTTCAGTTCGGTTCGGCGACATTTTTTTTTTTACTAAATTAACCGAACCGAACTTGTTAAAATAAACCGAAAAAAAACCGAAAAAAAAACCGAAAAAAACAAAAAAATCAAAAAATTTAACCGAAATTAAAATTTTCGAACCGAACAAACCGAACTGAAGTTCGGTTCAATTCGGCCAAAAAAGAAAAAAAACCAAAAAAAACCGAACTAACCGAATGCCCAGCCCTAGACAAAACTATAGTATATGTTATATGTTTTTGTCATGATTGATGCATTTTAACAGGGAACCCTCAATGATGGAAGAGAGGTTGCAGTGAAACAGTTATCAATTGGGTCCCGACAAGGGAAGGGAAATTTTATTGCAGAAATTGTAGCAATTTCCGCAGTTCTGCATCGTAACTTAGTAAAACTATATGGTTGCTGCTTTGAAGGAGATCATCGTTTGCTTGTATATGAGTATCTCCCTAATGGAAGTCTTGATAAGATATTGTTTGGTAATGAACATAAACATATGACTTATTTACAGGGCCGGTTTTAAAATTTTGGGGGCTTAAAACAAATTTTAAAAAATTGAAGTTAATATTTTTTTTTATTTTTTTTGGCCACTATATATATACATAAAATTTTAAATTTTGGGACCTATAAAATATGAGATTGAACTCATAAAAACGGAAGTTATTGGCGAATGTTTCTTCTCGTTGTGTCCAGATCCGACCCTGCTTGTCTATCTCCCAAGCTAAAGTACTCATTAATTAAGCTCTGAATATTGCAGGGGATAAGACATTACATCTTAATTGGTCAACACGTTTTAATATATGCTTGGGAATAGCTAAAGGTCTAGCTTACCTAAGATCCAGGCGCATAAGGACTGGAACATTAGCGGTGAACTTTGCTCCGGCGCCGCCATCGACGACAGCATCACCATTGACAACACAGACTACAACCCATTTATCAAATGCAAATGCACTTTCACAATCTGCCACATCACTGCCCTGTAAGTTTAAATTAGGGTCGGATATTCGGTTCAGTTTCGGGTAGGAATCATTCGGTTCTGGTTCTTTCGTATCCTAGATTTTAATACCCAATCGATTCTTTTGAAATTTTCGATTCGGTCCTTGTTCGGTTCTCATCGGTTCCGGGTCGGTTTGGTTCTATGTTAGAGAAATCGAAAATTACCCAAAATTTTCGGTTTCCAAGTGGTTCCTAATCGGTTATGGATATTTAGACCCAAAATTATCAAAAATACCCGAAAAAAACAAAAAATTACCCAAAAAAGTACCTAAAAAAAGCCATAAATTAATTTAAAATACCCGAAATTAGTTTAAAATATATGGAATTTGTTAAATAAAAAAAATGTTCAAAGCAAAAAAAAATTCGGTTCTCGGTTCGGTTCGGTTCTAGTTCCTACCCGATATCCATGGTTCTTCGTCTCCGGAACCATTGAATAATTTGGATGGAACCGGAACTGATCCAAAACCGTTTTTTGGTTCTTCGGTTCCCGTTTTTTTTGCCCACCCCTAGTATAAATAGATACATGTAACAGTTTCCTTCACTGATTTTTGTTTTTTTTTACAGCAAGGTTGAATCCATGGATGTTATAGGACCTATACCTCCTCAGCTCTGGACTTTGATACACCTTGAAAACTTGTACTCTTCCAAGTTCCTTTTTCTCTTCTTTTTTTTTCTTAGACCTCAAGTAAGTATCCCTTCTTGTCCTGTCTTAATTTGTTTCAGGAACTTGGGTCAAAATGTTCTTACAGGCTCCCTGTCTCCTGCTATTGGAAATTTGACTCTAATGGAATGGATGTAATTTATTAAAAAAAAAGCCTCTTCCTTCCTGTTAACTAAATTACAATTGTCTCTCAACTCTTTCTCAACCTTTTTTTAGGACTTTTGGAATCAATGCCTTGTCTGGTCCTCTTCCTAAAGAAATTGGTTTGCTTACAAATTTGAAGTCACTGTAAGCTACTTCCTTGTTTAACATATGATTGATTATCTTTATGGTTCCTTATATAATAACACTGTTGTAAAATCGCCTGCAAATTTAGGTTGCACTCTAGGGTTTCTTTATTGATTGAAGTGTTAATATTTGAAATAACCTAAAGCCCCTTATATAATGTCTCAAAACCCAATCCCATTAGAAAAACCTAGAAATATTCATTTTTCTAAAATAGATAGTACCGTAACGTATCCCGGGACCGAAGGTCTCCAAAACCCCTAAAAACTAATCCTAGCCCAACTAACTAATTCCGAGATTTCGGCTTACGTCATCCATTTAGCCAACTAGATTGGGCCCTTTAATATTTTATGTCATATTTATAACAAATACCTTAAAACCCAATCTCATTAGAAAAACCTAGAAATTTTCATTTTCCTAAAATAGATCGTACCGTACCGTACCCCGGGAGTTCGGTCCCCGAGACCCCTAAAAACTAATTATAGCCCAACTAACTAATTCCGAGATTTCGGCTCACGTCATTCATTTAGCCAATTCGATTGGACCCTTTAATATTTTATGTCATATTTATAACAAATACTTTCTCTGCAGTGGTCTTGGTTCAAATAACTTCTCTGGTTCTATACCATCTGAGCTTGGTACTTGTACAAAACTAATGCAAATGTGAGTCTATATCTTTCTGTCAAAATCTTCAAGTCTATACTTCTTACAAAAATCTCTATTTCAGTTACTTAGATAGTTCTGGGCTCACTGGTCGAATACCTTCTTCATTTGCTAAGCTTGTGGACCTGCATACAGTGTAAGATGGTATATTAAGCTTTGTCTTTAGATTACAACATTGGGTGATTTTTTATCCTTATTGTTTTACCAGTTGGATTATGGATATGGAACTTACAGGGGAGATACCTGACTTTATAGGGAGTTGGACCAAGCTTACTACTTTGTAAGAATATTTCATATATTACCAATGTTCTAAAATGCGCTAGACGTCCAACGCCTAACGCTTAATTGCGGATGCCTAGACGGAATTATGCGGATATATAGTTTATATATATATATATAATATATAATATCATATCTTATATTTTAATAAATAATTAATTAATAAGTGGTAAAATAAATTCTAAAAAATGAATAACACTTTCTTAGTTTGTTTTGTCTTCATTTGCAAAGAGAATAAACGAGTGTTTAGTTAAAAATTTAGTGTTTTCTTATGTTAACAACGTCATTTAAATTTTAATAAAACAATTTTTTATTAAAATTAAAATAAAAAATTTAATTAGCAATGTTGTTTTGAGAAAATATATATATATATATATGGGCGCCTGATAGCACCTAGAGAGCGTTTAGACAGCGTACAGACTGATTGTACAGAGTTTAGGCGTCCGATTTTTTTAAAAACGCATAAATACCCGCATACAATCAAAACAATACATTTATAGGGCATCTAGCGTATAAGCGGCGCCTAGACGGGCATCTAAGGTGTATTTTAGAACATTGTATATTACATAATGGAACTAGTTCCATTGCTCCTCCTCTTATATATCATTTTCTGTGCAGGAGAATTGTAGGAACTGGTTTGACTGGTCCAATACCATCCTCATTTTCCAACTTAACTTCTTTGATAGAACTGTATGTGTTGCTTTATTTTTTGTTCTACTGCACTTCTCTTTCTTCCCTTAGAATCCAAACGTTCTTATTCTAAAATTTTAGGAGGCTTTCTGATATAACCAATGCAAAATCTTCTCTTGAATTCATCAAAAACATGAAGTCTCTAAATACATTGTAAGGCAGCTTTGTAGTAAGGTATGGTGTCTCTTTCTCCTATGTGTATTGAACATTCATGATATATGTCACAGAGTGTTAAGGAACAGCAATTTCACTGGGACAATACCGTCTTATATCGGAGACTACTCAAGTTTGGCACAACTGTAAGTACATATGTGAGTGTGTGATAGATGCGGTAACTTTAGGAATTTACTATTTACTCAAGTGTTTTTAAGAGCATCTCCAATGGTTAAGCACCAATGGAGGATGCTTAACTATTTTTTGATTAAATTTAATGGTTAAGGAACTTTGAGTTAGAATTAAAAAATTTTGGCTTCCAATGGTAAGATACCCTTAATGTTTAAAAAATCCATTTTACAAATTATATTTTAATTCACATATAATATTTTACATTTAGATTAAACAATTTTATATTCTTAAATTTTTTATTTTTTTTTTACATTATATTTTAAATATCATAAATAATAATTAAAGATGAAACATACATGCAATGCATTGTATACAACGAATACCCGAAAGATCGATTTTTGGTTTTTTAGGTTCGGGTTTTTTTTGAAGTCCGGTTTCTTCGGTTAATTTTCAGTTATTTTTGTGGTTTTTTGATTCTTTGGTTATTATCGGTTTTTTGAGTTTTTTTCCAAAAAAAAATTAAAAAAATAAACCGATTGGTTATCGAAACGAACTGAACCGAGAACCGAAATTGAAAGTTCTTTTTTTGCCGAACTAAACATTACAACTGAATATTGCCGAACCAAAAATTTTGTATATTTTTGGTATTTCGGGTCTGAAATACCCAGATTCGACTTAGAACCGAACTGAACCGAGAACCAAAATTGAAAATTTCATTTTGTGTCGATCAATTTTCTATACATAGCTCGGTTTAGTTCGTGAAATCTTCGATTCAATTTGGAAAACTCGGTTCGGTTTTTTTCACAACCCTATAAAAAACCATTAAAAAAAAAGTCAACTTGTGTCATGCCAACACGTGGCATTAAGGACTTGGTCCTTAAAATGCTTGTGTAAGGGCATGTTTATCGGTCGACCTTCATGTGGTCCTTCCATAATTTTGGGATAAAAAGAAATAAAAAATGGACAATAGAACATGGGACGTTTCTTAGTGTAGGTCGACCCAAATGGGTCCTTCATTGCCATTTGGGGTCTTTTGATTGGCCCTTTTTTTGTTTATTTTTTTAATTTATTAAATGAGTTGTTTTTTAATACAATTTTTATAAGGTTTGGTTTTCGGGTATTCGGTTCGGTTCCGGTTCTTCAGATCTTAAATTCGAATACCCAATTGATACTTTTTTAATATTTGGTTCAGTTCAGANGTTCCGGGTATTTTTTGGTCAACTGTTGACTTTTTTTTTATTCATGATCTATGGCAAAAATTCGGATTTGATTAACAATTTTTTTAAGGCTTGGTTTTCGGGTATTCGATTCGGTTCCGGTTCTTCGGATCTTAAATTCGAATACCTAATTGATACTTTTCGATATTCGGTTCGGTTCAAGTTCAGTTGTCGGTTCCGGATCAGTTCGGGTATTTTTTGGTCTAAGAAATTCACCTAAGAAACCACTCAAAAGTCCCACCAATAATCATACTTTTTAACAAAAGTCCTTACATTTGTCCTACATCACATATATTATTATTATATTCTAGGGACTTCATAAAAAGTCCTACCAATAATAATGCTCTAAGCACCAATGCTAAGCTTATTAACCATTTTTTATTTATTTTTTAATTTTAAATATGCTAAGCTACTCCCTAAGCAACCATTAAACATCTCCAATGGAGGTGGTCTAAAATAACTATGGTTTACTACTAAGTAAACATGGTTGTGTTAGGTTTTTCTATAGTCTAGTATATAATACTCTATCCGTATGATGTTTTAGATTTTTCACACATATTAATAAAATTAACTTTTACTTTTTCTAATTCTTATTTATTAGTTTAATAACACTAAATATCATCTCTCCATTCACTATTGGTTAAAAATAAAAGTAAAGTTAATAGTTGTGAAGTGCAATTTCGGATACCATAAATATATATTACCTTTAACCTAAAACATCACTATTATGGAACACAGAAAGAGAGCTAAAACATCTATCCTTTTAGGAACCGATGAAGTATGTTTTTAGGGTTTTTGGGAAGTTTCATCAAGATTTTGAGTGATATCTTGTAAGGGGGAGGGGAAAGCACCTCCATTAAAAACTCTTAAACTTGTAAATCCTATTGGATATCTAATCTAAGAGGTGTGTCTTAAGTCTTAACGTGTTAATTATTCCTCAATGCTGAACATGAATGTGTTATTCTAGTGATTTAAGCTTCAACAAACTACATGGACCACTTCCAGCTTCTCTTTTCAA
>OVBE01004056.1:0-25066 GCA_900406425.1 Iberis pinnata | reverse complement strand
CTATGACCACTACAACGATATGATAGTGTAATTAGGAATTGACCACGTAGAAGAAAATCCTACTATCAGATGGTAGAATCATTAGTAAGCTTAAAAGTCATGTGAGATGGTTTGATACCTGATAGTCCCAATCGTTCTGCAATAGTCACTGACATAACGCTCACATTAGCTCAAGTATCATAGAGAGAATCAGTGAATTCCACTCCATTTATCGAACAAGGAACTAAGAATTCACCTGGGTCTTGCAGCTTATGAAGCTTCCTAAGTGGATTTGGTTGCTTTCCAATCATCTCGCCATCTTCGAACTCTAATTTGAGCTTTGTAGGTTGCACTGGGTATGGAACTCTGGGTTTGTAAGCAATTAGAGAGTTTTTAGATTTCTGGGAAGAGGGATCGATTGATCTCTGAAGAGATCGATTGATCTCTGAAGAGATCGATTGATCTCTGAAGAGATCGATTGATCTCTTTAATTTTTGTATCCAGGTCTGTATGCTCAATTGGGCAAGTAGTGCCCGATCGGGAATTTTGCTCTGAATTTCCTCCGGATTTAGGGATCAATCGGGCAAGTGATGTGCGCGGTCGATCAAAAGTTGCTGGAATTTTTTCAAATTGTTGCACGATCAGGCTAAGAGTGTCCGATCGATCTCCTCCCACAAAATCACTTTGTTCGATCGTGCAAGGGGTGCTCTATCAGGCAGTTTCTTCTGAATATTTTTCTAGCTTCTCAAAATCTGCATCTTGTTCCAAATCATCAGTTCCTTCTTCCAAATTACCAACTAAAGTCTTGCAATAACCCTTTGGATTATCCTCAACTTTCCCAGGAAAGACATCAGCTTGTCTTTTCACAGCTTCAGAGGTCTGAGCAACTTGTATATCCAAATGCTTCATATGTGTAGAGAGTGCTTCAAATTTTTTATTCAGCTCTTTCTCTTCTCCTTGGATTACTTATTGGAAATGTTGTTGTCCTTCTAGAAGTTTCTTAAACATCATATCGACTAAACTGCTATGTTGAGGTTGAGCTTATTGAAATACAGGCTGAGAGGTTTGCTGAAAACGTCTGAATTAGAGTTTTTCATAAAGGTCTTCTGTTGCTGTGGATAATGTTGATCTTGGGGGTTCTCAACATTGGTACTTCTCCAAGATAGATTGGGATGATTCTTGTTAAAGCCCTGATTATACCCTTGATTGTACACCCTTTGATCTTGACTATTGATGTAACTCACTTCCTTCTCAACTCCCTTAGTATTTTTCTCTTGGGCTGCAAAGCAATCAACTTCAGAATCATCTACAACATTGACCTGTTTCTGATTTTGATTCTTTAGAAGTTGAGTCATTAGTCCTTTCATCTCTGAGAATTCTCCTTTCAGCTCTGAGAGTTCCGAGTTAGCAGCCAATACATGAACCTTTGTTCGGCGATCAAACTCTGGGCAATGATTGCTATTGCTGGCTGTTAGATTCTCTATCAAACGATAAACATTTGGAACATGTTTCTGCATAAAGTCTCCATCGCTTGTTGTATCTAAGGACAACTGATATTTATGTTCAATTCCTCTATATAAGGTATTGATGAGACTTACATCCGAGAAACCGTGGTGTGGACAATCACGAAGCAGCTCTTTGAATCGCTCCCAAGATTCATAGAATAATTCCACTGAGTTTTGTGCAAAGAAAGAAATCTTGTTCCTCAAAGTGTTAGTCCTGGTAGTAGTAAAGATTTGATTTATGAACCTGGCTTTGCAATCATCCCAAGTTACAATGGATCCAACAGGTAGAGATTTCAACCAGCGAAGTGCTCTTTCAGCCAAAGATTGACAGAACAAGCTGCAGTACATGAAATTGCTCATTACTCCATTGAGTTTAATAGTGCTGCAGATGTCCTCAAAATCTTCAGTATGATCCATTGGGTGCTTATTTGGTAAAACACTGAATTGGTTGTTCCGGATCATCTGAACGAGCTGGATAGAGAATTGGTATTCCCTTCGCTGAGGTTGAGGGGGCTGGAAGGGATTCCTGTTAGCATCGAATACTAAAGGATTGTTGAATGAACCAACTAGAGGATGATTATGAGCATTGAGCTGATTAACTCTCTCCGGATCTCCATACAAGACAAAGTTCCTTGCATATATGTTCTGAGGATTCAGATTTCCCGGTGGAGCTTGGTTGTTATCAGCTCTTTGTTGGCCTGGTGGCACTTAAATGCTGTTATCACCACCTTGCGATTGGTTAATCAATTGTTTGAGTCCAATAGCAGGTGGATCGTTTTGACGTTGGGGTATGACCGGAATGATTGGATCAACATTGTCAGCCATTGAATTGGATGAGCTTGCATCTTTCTTTGCTTTCTGATTTGAGCGTTCTATCGTGCAAGTTCCGAGTTTCTGAGGCTTAGAAATTCAGAGAATTTGGCATATCTTATGATCATACACATGTAAAAAAACAAGTAGGAAAGAACGAGATGAGTACTGAAAAAGAAAAACTTTAGACTAGATTCTAATAAGAAACCAAAAAGGCACTATTCTAATAAGACTAGGTTAAGAATTTAATTCCTAAAACTAATACTGTAGAGAACATATCAATGTAGTATAGTAAAGGGTCGAATCCCATAGAGACCAGAAAGTACACATTCTAGTTAAATCTCGAATCAAGATAAAGCAGAAATAATTAAATTTGGTTATGATTTAAATCAAAATGGTAAATTAAAAAAGATTTTAAACTATGAAATAAAAGCGTCAGGTATCGGGGAAACCACATGTAGACATGATTAAGAATCAAATTATCATTTAAGGATTTTCTTTGAAAATAGTTTTCAACATGAAAGACAAAGATGGAGTAATCTCCTCTCGAAGTATAAAACCCTATGCTAAAATTATAAGAGACAAACTCTTGTCGTCTTTTAAATAATTGATCATGCAATACTGTTCAGATTCAATTTTTCACAAGCATTCAAGACAATACTCTCGCAAGCAAGAACACTTATTCATCTAGACTAGATCCAACTTCTAAACCAAATCTCGTTGTGTTTATTAGTCTAATATCAATATACTAGATGACCAATCTAATTCATGCATTAATAATAAGTCTAGACTAAGAACCTAACAATTGTTATCCCCTTATGGTAAATCTAACAATCAAACTCTAATTTCCCTGGGAAACCCTAAAACCGAACTAGTGAACTACTCAGACTTTGATAAGCAAACACAAATTAATATCACTGAAGAACACATAATAGAAATAGAATATATTATTAAAAAGGTTTAGAAATCTTCTCCAAATACAAGGTTTGAATCTCCTCTCCCTCAGTAATTCTCTCAGAAATAAAAGTAAAGCTTAGTTCTAAGAACCTAAAACATCATGTATTTATAGTCTAAAAAGTAAAATATTCTAAAATAAGGAAATTGGATAAATTGAGGACTTGATTGCAAAATTTGGAAATCTTCTTCTTCTTTTCGGGTAGAGTGCCCGGTCGATCTCCATTTTCCCCATTGGGCACTTTGACAAGTTTCCCGATTGATCTCTCTGTTGCACGATCGATCTGTTGATGCGAAATCTTCCAATAAAAAAATGCCCGATCGGGAACAAGAGTTGCCCGATCGTGCATTTATTTCTTCAATTAACTCATACTTCTGATTGCTCTATAATGCTCCTTTAAAATCTACCAAATATGCAAGGAAAATGCTCATTTCAATGCAGAATAACAGACATAAATGCCCACTATTATGCATTAAAACCGAGTAATATCATTGGTGTAGCTAAACCTTTTGTAAGCCTATGAACAATGAGGTCAACATAGTTTTCATGATCAAATTTACCTACGAGTGAAGCTACCATACCCTTCATTTCAACAATTTCAGCTTCCATCATAGAAGAAGAAGATGCATAAGACTTTAATATCTTGTCTTGATGGACATGAATAGAGCATAAACCAAAACGACGTGCTTTAACAATCGAAACCCGCTATCTAAAATAGAAAACAAACAATGTATTAGACAATGCTCAAATAATCAATTGAAAAGAAACCATAAAAGTAATATGTCAATATAAATCATCCATAACATTGTATGTTCTGTAGAAAGAAAAATAAAAATCCATAACATTAACACCGCCAAAAGCTAGAAGATGTGAAAGTGCAACTCACTCACTTAGTTGAGAAAAAGTAACTAGAAAGAAAGCAAGCCCTACCAATTATGTACTGAGACAAATTTAAATGGTTAGCTAGACAAATCCTATATTATGTATTTTGAAGAATTTTTGGAGAAATATTTTATGAAAAATGGTGAAAAGCGAGTTTAGGTCGATTTTAGGGTGGAGGATAAGGAAGAAATCGGTTTAAATTGAGTGAAAACTGGTTTAGACCCTGAAATTTGGTTCAATTTAAGTGATTTTCGAGTTACCTAGACGAGAGATTGATCGATTTCTGCAGGGATCGATCGATCCCTTTTTGCGGAACTACCTGAACTGTTTGGATCGATCGATGTGTTTTTATGCTGGCCTGAGTATTGATGGATCGATCGCTCCTTTTGCATGGGACAGTTCTAGTGGTTGGATCGATCGATCCATGCTTGGATCGATCGATCTGAGCGTTCGAACAGATCTTCTATTTCCTGAACTTCATGAAACACTTTAAACTCAAAACTAAAAATAAAAAATTAGTGATCTAAAATCTAAAATTACTCAAAATTAGGACCTAATAAACTGAAAACACCAAATAGTGGGTTGCCTCCCACTCAACGCTTTTTAACGTCAGTAGCTTGACGGTACTTACCTCTAAATTGAGGTTGGATCTGCTAGAGGAATCTCAAGTTCCTCCATTAGTTCTGAAGTAGCTAGATAAGGGTTAAGCCTCTAACCATTTACAACAAACTCATTTCCTTGGTGGTTTCTAAGTACAACCGCACCATATGGCCTTACGTCTTTGATGACAAATGGTCCAGACCACCTAGATTTTAATTTTCATGGGAATAATTTCAATCTAGAGTTGTAGAGTAATACCTGATCACCCGGTTGGAAGTCTCTTGGAATGATTTTCTTGTCATGTACATCATTTTTCCTTTCCTTGTAGATCTTGGAGTTTACATATGCTATGTGGCGAATCTCTTCAATCTCATGGAGTTGAATGAGATGCCTTTCTGCTGCGGTCTTGATATCAAAGTTTTACAACTTGACGGTCCATGCAGCTTTTTGCTCTAATTCTACAGGTAAATGACAAGCCTTTCCATAGACAAAGTTAAAAGGAGTAGTACCTAGAGGGGTCTTGAATGATGTTCTGTATGTCCATAGAGCATCATCTAGCCTCAGAGACTAATCTTTCCTAGGGCTATTAACTGTTTTCTACAAGATAGCTTTGATTTCCCTGTTAGAAACCTTTACTTGTTCACTAGTCTGAGGGTGATATGGTGTTGCGACTTTATGCTTCACCCCATGCCTCTTAAGAAAACTATCAAAGACTTTATTGATGAAATGAGTTCCTCCATCGCTGATGACTACTCTTGGAACACCAAACCTGGGGAAAATCATAGACTTGAACATCTTTAGCACAACTTTCGCATCATTAGAGGGGCTAGCAATCGCTTCAACCCACTTAGACACATAATCAACATCAACTAGGATATAAACGTTATTATGAGAAACATAGAAAGGACCCATAACGTCAATTCCCCACACATCAAAAACCTCTACTTCAAGAATAAAGTTATGTGGCATCTCATTTCGTTTGGAAATGTTCCCTTGTCTTTGTCATGAATCGCAGTGAGATATGAAGTTGTGAGCATCTATGAACATAGTGGGCCACGAGAAACCTTGGAGTACCTTAGAAACTGTTTTTAATGTAGCAAAGTGACCAGCATAATCTGAACCATGACAGTGGTACAAAATATTATGAATCTCTTGCCAGGCAAACATCTTCGGAACATACCATCTTTGCAAAGTTTGAAAAGATATGGTTCATCCGAGTAATAATGTCTGACATCCTTCAAGAACTTCTTCTTTCGGTAACCTGAAAAGTCATGTGGTTCTACATCAGTAGCTAAATAGTTAGCAAAATAACAAAACCAAGGGATAATCAAATCATTTCTTTGGGGTTTTGAGATAGAACAAATGCGTTCCTCTATGGTGATGATAGCACAAATGTGTTCCTATAGAAAATAGTCATTGATGGGAACATCCTCTTCAAATGTGAGTCGGGATAGGTGATTTGCGACTCTGTTTTCAATTCCTCTCTTGTCTTTTTTCTCTAAATCAAAATCTTGCAAAAGTAAAATCCAACGCAGTAATCTGGGTTTAGCATCCTCTTTAGAAAGGAGATACCTCAATGCCGCATGATCTGTGTGGACTACTACTTTGGATCTCACTAAGTAAGATCCGAACATCTCAAAAGCAAAGACAATTGCTAGATGCTCTTTCTCAGTTGTTGCATAATTGCGTTGAGCTAGATCTAGAGTCCTGGAGGCATAGTAAATGACATGGAGCTTCTTGTCTTTCCAATGTCCAAGAACAGCTCCAACAGTGAAATCGCTTGCATCCAACATCACTTCAAAATATAATTCCAAATATGTTGGTTGCACAATTGGAGCACTCACAAAAGCTCCTTTGATTGCTAGAAAGGCAGATTGGCAATCATTGTCCCATTCAAACTTGACATCCTTGCATAACAGCTTTGTAAGAGGTTTAGCAATCTTTAAGAAGTCCTGAATGAACCTCGTGTAGAAACCTACATGACCTAAGAAGCTGTGAACGTCCTTGACGCATTTGGGTGCCTGCAAGTTAGTCATTACCTCAATCTTGGTTTTATCCACGTCAATCCGTTTCTCATAAACCTTGTGTCCTAACAAGATTCCACTAGTCACCGTGAAATGGCACTTTTCCTAGTTCAGCACTATATGTTTCTCTTCACATCTCTGAAGGACCTGCAGAATTTAGCAAGACAAACATCGAAGGAAGACCCATAGACAGAAAAATCATCCATGAATACTTCCATGATGTCTTCAATAAGGTTAGTAAAAAATAAACATCATGCATCGTTGAAAGGTACCTGGGGCATTATACAGTCCAAAAGGCATCATGCGATAAGTATAGATTCCAAATGGACATGTGAATGTTGTGTTTTCCTGATCATTTGGGTGAATCAGAATCTGAAAGAAACCTGAAAAACCATCTAAGAAACAGTAATAAGGGTGATTAGCCAATCTCTCAAGCGTCTGATCAATAAGAGGTAAAGGAAAATGATCTTTGTGAGTTGCAGCGTTCAATTTACTATAATCAATACACATCCTATGGCCTGTAATAGTTCTAGTCGGAATCAACTCATCATTCTCATTCTTAACAACTGTTATCCCCCCTTTCTTAGGTACTATATGCACATGACTAACCCAGTTACTATAAAAAAATAGGATAAATAATACCCGCATCTAGAAATTTCATTATCTCTTTCTTAACAATATCTTTCTGGTTGGGATTCAACCGTCTCTGATGTTCTGTAGAAGTCCTAAATTCATCTTCTAGATGTATCATCTGCATGCACAAGTGTGGTGAAATTCCCGTAATATCATCTAAAGTGTAACCTAGAGCTCTACGGTACTTTCTTAGTCTAGAAATAAGTAAGGTAGTCTCTACGTTGTTCAAATCGGCATTACTATCACATGGTATGTATTATTAGGACCTAGAAACGTGTACCTTAGTCCTTCTGGAAGGGGTTTGAGTTCCAACCGTATTTAAATGATTTAAACATGCTATTCAATTCAAATTCGATATGTTCATAAGCCTTTAAGACAATACTCCCGCAAGCAAAGGCACTTACTCATCTAGATTATAACAGACTTCTAAACCAAATCCCTTTGAGTTTATAATTATAAGATCAATTAACTAGTTAGCTACTCTAATTCATGCAATAAGAACGAATCTATACTGAGAACCTAACAATTTCTATCTATTCTATCAAACCCTAACACTCAACTTGGTTTTCGTGGGAGAAACCCTATAACCTAACAATCAAACTGCTCAGACATGATAACAAAGACCGAAATCATAGAAAGAGTAAACAATGCAGCAATGAAAAACCAAATTGTATAAATCAAAATCAGAGTTCAGAAATCTCTTGAATACTGAAGAAATCCCTTCTCTCTGTAAAGTTCTCTCAAATAAAAGTGTTGTGTTTTCTAAAAGAAAACCGAGAGTCTTTTATAGTTTCTAAAATAAATAAAAATAAAAACCCAATAAGGAAAACTAATAATAAGTCTTGAGGACGATTGTGTCTTTTTGCTTGAAAACTATCTTCTTCGTGTAAAGGGATCGATCGATCCAAGCTTGGATCGATCGACCTGTGCTTGAAAAGGGATCGATCGATCCAGTGAGGATCAGCCGATCTAAAATTCCGTAGGTTCTCCAGGAGGTTCGATCGATCGATCCATGCTGGGATCGATCGATCTCCTCAGTAAAAATGCAGGATCGAACATGCTCAAGCCTGGATCGATCCTTCTGCTTCAATTTGGTCATTTTGCACCTGAATTCTTTTAAAAATTATCATTTTCGCTCCATAACGCCCCAAACACCTAGAATCCTGAAAACATGCTAAAAGCACAAGAAAATCACTGGAATAATGCCAAATAGTAGGTATAAATACCAACTATAAAGTGTTAAAATCGAGTGATATCAATCACGAAATCGTAAAACCCAGAAAACGAAACTACAAAGTAAATCATGAGGATCAAAGAGCAAACTCTGAAGAACAGAAATAATAGGAAGATCAGAAACCCAGATGATGATCAAGAGGAGCAAGAACAAAAACCCATAAAATAGTTACCAGAAACCCATAAATCAATGATCAAAACCAGAAAATAAAATGAAAGATAAACATGCACTAGATATTTATGACCCTTAATCTAAAAAAACATAAATTAGAAAAAATTGTGAACAGAAACTTGATTTAATGAAAGATATTGGTTTGGTAATACAAGAACACTCAAAGGTAAAAACATAGAGAAAAACTTAAAAGAAGAACATAAAATAAAGCATAAAAAGCATAAGTTCAAATGGAAGCGTGTTTAGTGTTTATATAGTGGTTTAGGAAAACCCTAAACCACTAAAAGACAAATGATTAAAAACTGCACGTGGTTTAGCTTGATCTTTTAAGGAAAAGGTCTGGCTCGAACTAGGGTTGAGTCGAGGTCGAGCTGTGATCCAAGTGAGGTCGAGTCGGGTTGTTCGGGTCATCGAGTCGGCTTGAGGTGACATCGAGTCGGCTTGAGGTAACATCGAGTCCAACTTTCAGGTGAGATCGAGCCCAACATGGCCATGAGATCGAGTCGGCTTGAGGTAGCATCGAGTTCGGCTCTCAGGTGAGATTGAGTTGGCTTGGTCTTTTGATCGAGTTGGCTTGGTCTTTTGATCAAGTCGGCTTGGTCTTTTGATCGAGTCTAGCTCGTGTTGAGATCGAGCCGAATTGAGTTGGGGTCATCAAGTCGTGGCCGAGTCCGGCTCGACGTTGAGGTCGAGTCCAGGTTATGCAATTCCTTCTCCTTCTTTAAATTTCCTATGATGTTCCGTAAATTCCCTAAGTACCTGAAATATCTCTAAAATGAAGATGTATGAAAACGCTAATGCATCACTACCTAAAAAATGTGAACTTGCTTAAAAAGACCTATGAATGCAACATATTGACATCTAAATGAACCTAAAAAGATGATAAATGATTTCCTAAAATATGTAAAATGTAAAGGCATCAACTCCCCCAAACTAAATCCTTGCTTGCCCTCAAGTAAGTAATTCATAAGCTTAAGAGAAGTTTGAAAATGGGAACTCAGAACCAAAACATACTGATAAAATAGAGAATGTCAATGTCCAAGTTACTATTCTAGAATGCAACCCCATCTCTTCATACTTAAAAACTTTAGCCATACTCATCAAAGTTCAATTCAGATCACTTCCAACCTACACACTGCATTCAAATCCATTTATCTCTTTAACATTCATTAAACAAAAACCATGGATCAAGTTATGCACATTGATTGAACTCATTTGGCTAAGGAAATCGTTAAGGGACAAAAATGGTCCCTTTATGCATTGGTTAATATTTTAAAACAGGGATTTCTCATAAAGAGAATGAGCTTTAGCAGAATGCTAAATGTAAGAACACTTAGATGCATACAAGAATAATATCCCATATACCCGAAGACACAAAAGCTAAAAGCTTTCCTATTTCTAAACTTAGTAGGAGATCCTAACTCTACCCTTTAAAGGTCAAAGTGATCTTAATTGTTCACATTTCCTTTTTCCATTTTATCTCTTATAAATCTCAGGAGAGGATTCCTCCTTTACCAACTTCTAGCCGATTGGGGTTTTTCTGATTTTAGCATTTATGGTTTCTATTCCTTTTTGCTTTTCATTAACTTATTGGGTCCTATGCCCTTTTCTTTATCATTTCCTTTTTCCATTTTTGCACAAACCATGTTTTTCATAACATTACCTCGAAATCCTTTACTATACCATTCTGCTTTCTTTTCTTTTTTGTTCCTTCCCTAAGAATTCATAACCATTTTCCTATCTTTTATCAGATTCCCAACATGTTATCTTCTTTTTTGAACCCAACCCCAATACCCAGAATCAAACCCCACATAGTCTTATCTAGTCCAAAAAGCGTGAACTAGAACAACATGAGATTCCATTTATGTCAGTTCAAACCTAACACTTTCTACCAAACTCATTCCATAAAAAGACAGTAGGTTATAAATGGTCTAAAAGAAGGTTAAGTTCAAGGGTGGGGAGTCTATTTGGATAAACAATAGTGGTGAAACGGTAGAAGATAATCCAAATATGTATATACTACCCATGAGTTCAAATCCAATGCATAAACATGATAATTAAATGTCAAGTTCATGTTCCAATAAGTAGAGATAAATTTCATATCACAACATGCGTCAGAAAAGAAAAGATCATGCAATTTAGCATTCCAAGTATGGTTCAGTCTTAGTTCAAACATAATCAGACAGCATTGGACAACTAATAACTAGGGCATTGACACTATCTAATGAAACAACATATTTACAAGGTTGATATCATCCTAGTTCCATATGCAAATGAAATTGACAAACTTAAACTCAATCCTAATAGGCTAATGCAACTACATGATCACTCTGTTTTCGAAAACAAATTTTGAAATTTTTTCTGCTTTTAATGGTTTTTCTATGCCTTATGCTATGCATAATTGGAGTTTAGGAAAACAAACAAAAACTTCATTAGCTGGCTACTAAACCTTCCCCCAAACTCAAATTACACAGTCCCTTGTGTAATAAAAATCCGAAGAAGAGATTAGGACCAAAACACAAAAACAAAAAGAGAATATGCTATGGTATATACAATAAAAATGGTTTGGAGTGGTACTGTATTCAGGTTGAGTTGAAGAAGGTGGCTGAAGTGGTTTAGCATCTTTGAAAATCCAGACTCTGTCACAAAGCCAATTTCTGCATTTGTTCATCATTTCCCTTGTTTTGCCATCCATCCAATGTTCAACCTATTGTCTCACCGAGATGGTGCAAAGAATCTTCAGAAAAGTTGGATCGAGTTCTTGCATGAGTAGTTGATCGATCCGTGTTCTCGATAGAACATCCATTTCCCGTTTCGATCGAGTCGACCGAACTTGATGTGAGGAATATTAGGCTCGATCAAAATAATTATTGAGCTCGATCAAATAGTTTTTCTGGACTCGACCAAAATATTTTCGGCTCCACCAAATGTCTTTCGGGGTCGCTTGAATCTTTAATCGGCTTTACGATCGAGTCGGTTCGATCAAAAACTTCTTGGGCTCGATCAAAAAATGTTCGGCTCGATAAAAAAAATAATGTGGCTCGATCAAAAATTGTTCAGGCTCGATCAAGACTTTCTCAAGATCGATCAAAAATTATTCCGGCTTGATCAAAACTTTCTCGGGCTCGATCAAAACTTATCTCGGGCTCGTGATGGTGATCGAGTTGGGCCAACCTCTTGTGCTACAGATTGATTAGCTCGGCCATAACTCAAGTTAGTGATCGAGCCTGATATGAGGTCCTAGTGTCCGGGACATAGACCTGTTGTACCTGAACACTAAAACCAGCAAAATTCCAAAGTGTCAAAAGAAAAACTAAACATAAATTGAAAATTTTCTATTTACAGAGATAGATATGGGACTTTCTCTCAAGTGAGCTTGTTTAAAGTCTCTAAGTTTGACTTCTTATTTAAAATCTAGTAACCCAGTGATGGTTCTCCAAAGCGAACTAAGGTTCCTTTACCGGGTTTTCTTCATGGACTTATCCAACCACCATTGTTAGGGTTGCCTTGTTTGTTCACTTTTGACTCCTTATCCAGTTCTACAACAAGTGTGATTTTTCCATCTGGTAGAACCTCCTTGATTATGAAGTTCCTTGAGCATTTTGGGTTTACATCTCCTGGGTAGTGCTTGAGTTTTAGGTTGATTAGAAACACTTGATCACCACTCTTTAGATCCATTGTTGGGGTTTGAGGCTCAAAACTGTTTTCATAAGAAGTTATGCATGAAGTGAGTTCCTTAGGTGGACTTTTCTCAAACTGGTGCTCAAGCTCAGAGTCTGCTTCTTCTGAAATAGGCAGTTTTCTCACTCTAATTGCCAGCCCCATTTTGTTTGTTTCTTTTAATTCTGCAAAAACTTTGCACCTGACTCTTTGACACCCCCGAATGCTGCTTTATGCCCTGAAACCTTGTTTGACTCCTAAATCAACTTTTACTCCAATGAATCACTGCTTGAGTACCCATCTTCATGATTGCCCTCATTCATCTCCTTGATAGAGAATAGCTGACCTTGGATTGTAGGCTTCTTTGTTTTTTTCCTTGATATTGAAAATCATCTTTGGACCATTCACCATATTCAACATGATATTCCCCTTCTTGACATTGATCACAACTCCTATTGTAGCTAAGAATGGCCTTCCCAAGATAAATGGATCTTTTGGTTCCTTGTCCATATCCAAAACAACAAAGTCTGTGGGTATCTCTACACTCACAATCCTGATATGCAAGTTCTCCAAGAGTCCATGAGGGTTCCAAATGGATATGTCAGCTAAAATCAGAGATATGTTGGAGGCTTTATATTCATTGAACTTCATCTTCTTAGCAACAGAGACATGCATCAAGTTGATGGATGCTCCTAGATCGCATAGGAATTTGGTGAAGGTTAGTGGACCTAATGAGAATGGTAGAGTGAATGAACCAGGATCTTCTTGCTTCTCTGCTATTATGGCATTGCATTCATCATTTTTGTATCAACATTATTTAAGCTTCAACTTCCTTCACGTATTTTTCAAAGGTTGCTGAGTACTTCTCTATTATCTCCTTTTTGAATTGTGATGGGTATGGTAACTTCGGAATGTAAGGTGGTGGGACAAAAGGTGTTTTCTTCTCCCTTGAAACAAATAAATTTTCAGCAAAAGTAGGCTTGACGTTGGTTGCTAACACTAGTTTTGTCCACATCCAAGGATCAATTTTTGCAGAATCTACATTTTTAGCTCCATTTAAACTCAAATCCCCCCAAACTTGATATACACTGTCCTCAGTGATGTGAGTGGGACAAGAGCGAGAAGAAAAATTATGGATACTTCCCAAGAAGATGGCATTGACATGTGCATACTCCTTCGGGTTTTGAAATTTCTTTCTCGGAAGTTGGCCATTTTTGGTTGGAGGAGAAACAGAAGTGGAAGCAGACTTGCTTTCCAAAGAAGTAACCCTTGATTTTAAAACTTCAATCTTTGCAGAGAGGACGTTGAAAGAGGAGTCCATCTTTTGGTGGATTTCACCTAGATTCTTAGTTGTTTCCATTGCACCATTCGCTTGACCCTGAAGAAGTTGTTGTAGCAAAGCGTCCACATTAGATTGTTGTGGTGGAGGTTGCTGAGGTGTAAAACCAGGAGGAACACCAACTTGTTGTACCGACTAAAAACCACTTTGTGGTTGTTGCTGGAAACCACCATGTGATTGTTGCTTGGGAACAAAACAATGATTCTGAGCATAATTGAGGAATGGCTGGATATTTTTCTGTTGCGGTGGTGGATAAACTTGATCCCAGGGGTTAGCCACGTTGTTGCTGCAGAAGGAGAGACTTGGGTTATTCTAGTAGTTTAAAACCCTTGTTATATCCTCCCTGATTCTGAACATAACTAATCTACTCATGTTAGCCAGTCTCCCCAGCTTGGATCTGAACCTGTTCTTCCTCACTGATGAAGTGAACATGTTGTTGCTGTCCAAGAAGAAGCTTATCCAGTTTTTCATTGAGAGCTTGTGTGTCTCGCCGAGTTTTTTCATTAGAATTATTGTTGGCCCTTGGAGTCCTATCATATTATTCAGAGTAGATCCCATCAGACTGTGCTACATTTTTAACAAGTCCCCATCCTTCTTCGACATTCTTGTTTAGAAAATTTCCATTGCTAGTTGTGTCTAGGAGCATCCTGAACTTGGGCAGAGTACCTCTGTAGAGAGTACTAAGAAGTGACTCTTTACTGAAATCATGATGGGGACACTATAGGGTATACCTCTTGAACCGCTCCCATGCTTCGCAGAATGTTTCTGCATTCTTTTGCGCAAAACCATAGATATCGTTTCTCAACCTTGCTTTTTGTGATGTTGAGAAAATTTTGGCAAGAAAAGCCTTCTTGCAGTCATTCTAGGAGGTTATAGAATTTTGAGGTAGAGCCTTCTCCCAGTGGTGCGCCTTGCCACCCAAAGAGAAAGGGGGAAAAGCAGAGTTTGAAAGCGTCCTCACTCACTCCATTTATATTGGTAAGACTACAAAGTCTGTCAAACTCGTCAAGATGATCCGGGGGTCCTCCATTGGCAGCCCGTGAAACTTGTTCGCCTGAACAATGCTATCAAGCTGTGCTTAATTTTGAAATTATTGTTGTTCACATTTGGTGGAGCAATCCCATGGCGTTGAGTGTGGATTCTTGTGGCATCACCAGCAACAATAGGTCGCCCACTAGGAGGGACATTGTTGTTAATATTCTCCATTTGCAAATCCAACTGTCTCAAATAATCCAAATGTTCTTGTTCTCATCTAGCTCGAGTGTGTTCCCTTTCAAGAGAATGAATGTCGTCAACGAGCGGGAGTAAGTCAGTTGGTCATCTACTTCTCAGGTTTATACATTGGAATTAGTGTTGTAAGTACCTGAAAACGAAGGAAACAAAGTGAGAAGTTATGGAGAAAATAAACTTGATCTCAATAGATCGAAAATCCATAATGTAAACAAACATCCAATCGGCAACGGCGCCAAATTGATAGTATGATTTTTTTTCACTAGTTGTTCAATTCCTATTACACTATCATGTCATTGCAGTATAATAGGTGTCAATCCAATCAGGTGAAGTTATTAACCACTCTAGATGCAATCAGGCCTACTAAATCAAGCCAAGTATATTAAAAGGGGTTAACTGACAGTCATAAACAAACAGAACAAACTGGAAGTAAAAACTCATGACATAAGAACTATCATGCATCAATCAAAAGCTAAAGAATAGACAAAAAGTAAACTAGAAGCAGAAAAGAAGATGGAACTAAAAATGCATTCAAAGAAAACAACTCCTAAGGATATGGGTAATTGACCAGTGACCTCCTTGACCTACCTAGATGCCTAACATACCTCAAGCAAGAGCTAATCCCCAGACAACAGATTCAGAAACAATCAAATTCAATCTCTTGATAGATGATCTCATACTAAGCAATATCCAGACTTAATTCTTGTTAACAGAACATTACCTAACAGGCATGAAGAAACAATATGTTCAAGTTAATAAACACCCTAAACAACCAATCTCTTGGGTTATGAATTTAAATCTCTGAAATCACTTTGTTCAGACATTTCGTCAGACACCTTTTGGGTGTGGAAATGCCTAAGATCAGATTTTAATTGATCAGAGAAAAATAAGCATTAAGAACAATGAAATAAAAGGGATCTAAGAATGATGAAGCTTAAACATCTAGGAGAATCAAGGAACCAACACCAATTTACCCCATCCGCAGAAACCTGGGAAACTACTCACTACCCATTATGATCACGAAAGCAGAAAACCCAGAAAACGAAACTACAAAAAGCAAATCATCAGGATCAAATATCAAACTCTAAAGAACAAAAGAACTTGAAGATCAGAAACCCAGATGATGATGATCAAGAGCAACAAGAACAAAAACCCAAAAAACAGGTACCAGAGACCAATAAATCAATGATCAAAACCAGAAAATGAAATGAGAGATCAACATGCACCAGATATTCTGATGTGTCTACATTTTTGTGGTTTTAAGAAGCTATTTTCATCATTTTAGGGGCATTTAGATGTCAAAATGTTGTATTTATAAGACTTTATTAGTAAGTTTGCATTTTTCAGGGAAATTTTGCATTAGCATTCGCATACATGTGCATTTTGAAGATTGTTCAGGACTTTCAAGAGTTTTCAGAACATTATTGTAAATTTGGTAAAGGAAAGGGAGATGCACGAGATGAAATCTAATCAATCAAAACCGGACCAACTTCCTTAATTTTGAGCCAAAGGAGTTTTTATATTGAGCCAAGGGAAACTCCACGTCGAGCCAAACTCGGCTCGATCACGCCTAAAACCTGGCTCGATCAACTGGCCAAGTCGTCTTAACGCCCACTCGAGCTCACCTCTCTTCGCCTCGATAAACCATCGAGCCCGGGTTGATCATCTTCCTTGTTGGTTCGATCATCCTCATTGCCTCGACCGCATTGTCTCGACCAGCCTTCACCTCGATCAGCTAGCTTGATCACTACATCGAGCACGACTTGATGACCAAAGTCCTCTCGGCTGTAATCTCTCGACCTTGATCTCTTGGCTCGACGAAGCTGCCTCGAGCTCACGTCTTCCATGTCTTCTCGGCCTTGATCTCTTACCTCGGCGACAAGATCAATTTTTCTTGATCAACGTTAAGACACCTCGAGCAAGCGACCAACCCCGGCCTCAACCTCAACTCCAGAGCATGTTTGTCTCGACCAAAAGACTTCTCGTCTCAGCCAAACACGTCAATGGCCCAGCTGCACTCGATTAACCGACTTTGTCACCACATCGAGCCTGGCTCGATCACCACATTAAGCTGCTTATCGAGCCGCTTCACGCCCAGCTTGATCACCTCATCAAGCCGTCTTTATTCTGACCCGACGAACCAAACCAAGATGACCCAGTTCCGGGTTAAGAAGAATCATTAGGGATTTTAGATATTTTTCTTTTAGCATTCTTAGGGATTTTTCTAAACTTCTATATAAGCCCTAAAAATGCCTCCTTTGAGACAAAGCTTTATTTTGTTGCTATTTTGAGTTTTTATCTTAGGCTTCTTTTCTATATGTTTTTCCTTTGATGTTCTTGATGATCAAACCCAGATTTTTTATGAAGTTTATGTTTAGTTTCTGATTTTTTCATTTTCATGTTTAGTTTAAGGTTGTGAACTATCTGATGCATATTGATCTATTGTTTTATGCTTCTAATCTCGTTTTTTTCTTGATCACCATTTCTGGGTTTTGTTACTGTTTCATTAGATCTCTGTTTTTCTGTGTGGTGGTCTTGCTGTTCTTGATCTTCATCTTCTACATCTCTGATTTTTCGTCTTGATCATCATTCTCTAGTTCTCTAACTTTATGTTCTTATTGTTCTTTACAATTTGACTTTTGATCTCAAATTTTTGTTTAGAAGTAATGTTTTCTGGTTTTCCTGATTTGATACCCACCATGTGTAGTGAGTAGCTACCCAAGTTTCTAAGGATGAGGTACAGTGGTGTTGATCCTTGTTTTCCCATGATGCCTAAGTTGATTGTCTATAGATCCCTCATGTTTCACTGTCCTTCATGCTTATTTCTTTCTCATCAATTGAAATATGATATTAGACATTTTCGCACCCAAAAGGTGTTTGATGAAATGTCTGAACAAGTGATTCCAAAGATTTGCATACCTAGCCTAAGAGATTAGATGTTTAGGGTGTTTATTGGCTTTTGCATATTGGTTCTTCATGCCTGCTAGGTAGTGTACCGTTAATGAGAGTTAGGTATGGTGATTGCTTAGGTTGAAATCATTTACAAATATATTGGACTTGGTTGTTTATTAATTTGCTATCTAGGGATTAGCTCATTGTTTGAGGTATGTTAGGTGTCTAAGGGAGTACATGGAGGATTACTGATTAATTACCCCCATCCTTAGGAACTGCTTGCCTTTTGATTGCACCCCCCCCCCCCCCATTTTCTTCCCTGCTTTTACTTCACTTGTTGTTTACCCCTTTAGCATTTACTTATGCATTTTTGCTTTCATGTCCTGTTTATTTTTCTGCATGTTTTTTTCGTTTATGACTTGTTAGATAAAAACTCATCTTCTTATTTGACTTATATTACTAGTTCCAATTGCATCTAGAATGGTTAGAAACGCACACATTTGGATTGACCACCTATTTACTACAATGACAATGATAGTATATAGGGATTGACACGTAGAAAACCTAATATCATATTCGTGACCCTTAATCTAAAACAAACATAATTAGAAGAAATCATGAATAGAAACTTAAATAAATGAAAGATATTGGTTTGATCATACAAGAACAGTCAAAGGTAAAAATAGAGAGAAAACCTACAAGATAACATAAAATAAAGCATAAAAGTATAAAAAGCATAAGTTCAAATGGAGGCGTGTTTAGTGTTTATATAGTGGTTTAAGAAAACCCTAAACCACTAAAATACAAGTGATTAAAAACTACACGTGGTTCAGCTTGATCTTTTTAGGAAAAGGTCTGGCTCAAACTAGGGTTGAGTCGATGTCGAGCTGAGATTGAGGTGAGGTCGAGTCGGGTTGTTCGGGTCATCGAGACGGCTTGAGGTAACATCGAGTTTGGATTTTGGGTGAGACCGAGCCCAACTTGGCCATGAGATTGAGTCGGCTTGAGGTAGCATCGAGTCCGGCTTGAGGGTGATATCCAGTCAGCTTGGTATTTTGATTGATTCAGTTTGGTCTTTTGATTGAGTCGTCTTGGTCATTTGATCGAGTTAGACTTGTGTTGAGATCAAGCCGGATCAAGTAGGGGTGATCGAGTCGTGGTCGAGTCTAGCTCAACATGTGGTCGAGTCCGGCTTGACGTTGAGGTCGAGTCCTGGTCGAGTCCGGGTTATGCACTTCCTTCTCCTTCTCCAAATTTCTCATGATGTTTCGAAAATTCTCTAAGTACCTGAAATATCTCCAAAATGCACATGTATACAAATGCTAATACAGAACTACCTAAAAATGTGAACTTGCTTAAGACCTATGAATGCAACATATTGACATCTAAATGAACCTAAAACGATGATAAATGACTTCCTAAAACATGTAAAATGTAAAGGCATCATAGATCACGTTATTTTTTGACGATTCTTGATGATTATACTCGTAGCCTATGGATATATCTACTGCCGTCAAAAACACAAGATTTCGTACCTCCGAGAAGACACGAGTTTGTAGCTTGCGCAAATCTTTATACTGTTTAAAACAGGCTCCATGGTGTTGGTTTGCAAAACTTGGACATGCGCTTACTACTTACGGTTTTCAACAAAACAGTCATGATCACTCCCTCTTCACCTACACTCGGCATCACACAAGGCTTCATGTACTTGTGTATGTGGACGATATAATAATCAAAGGAACTACACCTACTGTAATTTGTGATTTCACGGACTATTTAGCTTTATATTTTCACATGAAAGATCTCGGTTTATTGCGTTACTTTCTTGGTCTACAGGTAACTTGAAGTCCTGCGAGTATGTACTTATGCAAACGTAAATACGCTCTTGATATTATATGTGAAACTTGTCTTACAGGAATCAAGCCGGTCTCGTTTCCTTTAGAAAAAATTCACAAGCCTGCCACGGCCGATAGTGATTTGTTAGAGGATCTGAGGCCTTACCGGCGACTTGTTGGAAGGCTTATCTATCTTGTCATTACTCGACCAGAGCTCTCTTACGCAATACATATTCTATCCCAGTTCATGAGTGCTCCTAAATTCATTCACTGGACAGCAACGATGAGAGTCATTCGATACATCAAAAACTCTCCCGGGCAAGGTATTCTCTTGAAAGCTCATACCGACTTGAATGTTTCTGCTTGGTGTGACTATGGTTGGGAAGCTTGTTTGTTTACAAGGCGTTCTCTAACGGATTGGTTCATTCAACTTTGTGGTTCTCCTATTTTATGGAAAACAAAGAAACATGATGTTGTTTCTCGCTTTTCCGCAGAAGCTGAATATTGTGCCATGGCATACACGGTCATCGAACTCTTATGGTTGCACCAACTCCTACCTTCTCTCGGGATTACTCTTTCACCACCTACTGTGCTTTACTCTGATAGCCTTTCTACGATCAACTTGGCAGCAAATCCCGTCCGTTATGCAATAACAAAATATTTAGGTAATGATTGTCATTTTATTCGTGATGAAATTATTTGTGGAACAATCAAGAATCAACATGTTTCTACAAAAACGCAATTGGCAGCCATCATGACCAAGGCTTTGGGACGCATTAATTTTGAAGCATTCCTTGGCAAGTTGGATGTTTGTGATATCCACACTCCATCTTGAGAAGGAACGGGGTATGAAGCCCGTATTTTGTATTCTCGGTTTGTACGTTTGTTTAAGTTCGTAGGTTTACGCAAACACTTTGTATAAGAAGCAAATCTTCTGATTCTAATAATCAAGTTACCGTTTTACACCAAATTAGGTTTCTTGACAATTCACATCTTACAATATAACAATTTAAAATGCAAAAAGAAAAAAATCAGAATGTACAATAATATATAATCACGTTTTCCTGTGTTTCAAACAATACACTAAGATGATTTTCATTAATGTTTCCATTGAACTAAAAATCAGTATGCATATATGTTAGCAACTTTCCATTGATGTAAACATGATTTCAATGAAAAAAAACTAATCTGTGATCCGGTGACGCAAAGAGAACCCTAGGAGATCGTGATGGCGACGACATCCTTTAGTAGAAGACGACGAATCCCTTCAGTTCCGGCACGTTCAAGACCACGTCAGCATCTCCTCATTCGTCAGGCAGCGCTCACCTCATCAGCCCTTCCAACCATAGTAAGAATCCCTACTACAGCGTCCTTGTCGTTCTCGATCAACTGCGGCTCACTCACCATCGAGTTTATTTATCAATGGCACGCTCAAGATCTTCACCAGACATTCAACAAGCTTAATCATCTACGTCGATAGACCCTTGTCTATTGATCTCAATTCACTCAATACAAGGAGAATAAACCCTAGGAGATCGTGACGACGACGACATCATTCCCGATCATCCGTAGCTCACTCATCGTTGAGTTTTCTTCACACTCAAGTTTTTATCAGACATTCATCAAGCTTAATCAACTACGTCGATAGGCCCTTGTCTATTGATCTCAATTCACTCGATACAAGTGTGTGTGTGTATCATTGGTGATTTACTTCATCACGTTACTACATCTCTCCGATACACCCTTTGGTGATCCATTACAAGACTTTCATATATATTGTTTCATTGAACAATAATGAGAACCATGAAATCGCATAAGGGTAAAGATCTAATCAATGATGATGATGATGAGCCCATCTTGTTGCCCGACCTAGTTGATGAAAATTTGATTCGAGAATACAGCTTGTCACTCATAGGTAAGATCCTAAACCCAAAAAAAAAAAAAATGTTGATCGTCTCATTGTTGCCATGCCTGAACAATGGGGAATGTCGGAGAAGATTTCAGCATGTAACTTGGGTAATGGGAGATTTTTATTCAACTTTGACAATAAAGATGATCTTAACTCTATTGTTGACAAAGTACCGTTTCATTACAACTTCTGCATGTTCGTTCTTGTACGTTGGGAACCTATAGTGGATGTGGACTATCCTTCAATAATCCCGTTTTGGATTCAGCTCCATGGTATCCCCTCACACTTATGCACTGAACAAAACCTTGATGCTATTGGTGGTAGACTTGGGAGAGTAGAGAATATTGACATAACTGAAGGTAAAATCCAAGTGGGGATTGACTCATCCAAGCCGCTGAAATTCTCTTGAAAGCTATTAACAAGAAACAAAGAAGAAATCACAATCAAGCTACATTATGAGATGCTCTTTAAGCATTGTTCTTCATCTGGTCATATGTCGCATGAAGTCAATGATTGTCAATCCAAACTTTTGGAATCCCATACGGATCATAGGGAATCATTGAACCATACTCGTACAGAAAATACAACGGAGAAGAAGCAAAACGATGAGTACCGTGTAGAGCCTTTGTCCAGGGTCCAAAGATCACGCCCTTCCTTCCATTCATCTCGTCTTTTTAGGGCTAAGCCTTCTCATGGTACACGATATAAACCATATGACCACACTCGCAAGCGAACATCTGAGATGCCAAAGACGAAGAATAAGAAGACTCATATGTGGAGAGAGAAACAATCTCGGCCATTGCCAACAACTGAAATCGATGCAAGTCTTGAGGTTAAGGCTTCAGGAGTGGGATTGAATAAAGAAAGTTCAAACACAACTGATAAAAGAATGAAAAGCACAATTGTTAATGCCAAGAACGTCACATTCCGATCACCCTCTGTCTCTCATATGGAGCATAGTTCGATCGTAGATGAGCTTATTCCACCCTATGATGCTCTAAAGATTGGAACACCAAGTGAAGGGAACCGAGGCAATGAAGGGAACCAAGGCAATGAAAACCTCAATGTCGATGAAGAGATGTCGGATATTGTAGTTGGTAACGAGTTGATGTTTTTTGATGATGATGACTTGATGATCGATGAGCTGGAGAATATGAAGGAACAAAGTGTTTTGGACCAGCCTTTATCAGTAACTCCGATTCTTATGATTGGAGACAAGAGTACTAAGGAAAAAAACGTGGACAAGGAAAATGCAAATACAAGGCGTAACACTAGATCCTCTCATTCAGAGGATCCTCAGATACGAGCTTCTCCAAGGCGAGCTTCTCCAAGACTTAATGTGAAATCAACTTTTCAAGGGAGTGTCAGCAGAGCTAGAAGGGGAACAACTGATGTATCATCATCCCAAAGCTCAAGACTGAATTTGAAAATTGGTATGGTGGATTTCAAAAATCCACCGACCCAACAATGAAGATTCTCAGTTGGAACTTTCGAGGGTTAGGGAACGACCTCACAGTTCGACGCCTCACAGAGATGTCTCAGAAGCATCGCCCAAGACTTGTGTTCCTTTCTGAAACGAAGAATAAGAAGCGGATGTTACAGGACATTCAGGCTGATTTAGGTTTTAATAATTTGTATACCATTGAGCCTCTTGGCCAATCTGGTGGTGTAGCTTTATTTTTTATGGATGATTTTCAGGTTGATATTTTATTTTCTAATAACGAAATGGTTGATGTACAAGCAGTCATTAATGGAATAAAAGTCTATATGGCATTTGTTTATGGGGACCCTGTAATAGAACGAAGAGACCAAGTATGGGAACGTCTTACGCGTTTTTCACTGAACAGAGATGGGCCTTGGTTTATGATTGGTGATTTTAACGAAATCACAGGACACCATGAGAAGGAAGGAAGGAGACGGTCTGAATCATCATTCCTTTCCTTTAATAAAATGATATCAGACTGTGGAATGTTAGAATTTCCATGCACTGGAAACCAACTCTCGTGGGTTGGAAGGCGACCGAATGGAACTGTTCGCTCTAGACTAGATCGCGCTCTTGGAAATGCAATCTGGCATGAAAAATGCTCACACTCAAAAATTCAATACTTGCGAATGTGGGGCTCAGACCATCGTCCGATAATGGCAAATATACTTTCGAAGCCCACTAGGAAAAAGAAGACGTTCAAATTTGACAAGAGATAGTTAGAAAGTGACGAGATAAGACAAGTCATATTTGACGGTTGGAATAATTCAGAACTATCTCCTGAAGCAACCATTATGGATCATATATCTAGCTGTAGAAAATTGATATCCCAATGGAAGAGAGAGAGAGACCTAAACTCAGCTAAGAGGATTGAGGAGCTTAAATCTAAGGTCGATAATCTCTATTCTGAGGATGGAGCAACAACGGAGGAGATAGATGAAACTTTGAAAGAACTAAATGATGCCCTTAAGGCAGAGGAACTGTTCTGGAAACAGAAAAGTAAAGTACTTTGGCTTTCAGAAGGCGATTCCAACACAAAGTTATTTCATGCCACTACCAAGCAACGAAGGGCGAGGTGTAAGATCATGAATCTACTGGACCCATCAGGAATGACATTAGAAGATGAAGAATGTTTAGTAGCCATTGCTACTAATTATTTTCGAGAATTATTCCAAACATCAAACCCATAACTCATTGATGAGGCCATAGTGAATGTTACTACAACCATCTCTAACCGCACAAATGAACGTCTTACTAAACCAGTTTCGGAGTCAGAAATTAGGACAACACTTTTCATGATGCACCCAAAAAATGCTCCTGGCCCAGATGGTTTCACTGCATTATTTTATCAGAAGTTCTGGGACATTGTGAAGGAAGACTTAGCCCGTATGGTTAATGAGTTTCTCTTTCAAGGGATAATGGCTAATGGGCTAAATGATGGTAACATTTTTCTAATTCCTAAAAAGGAAAATGCCAATGAGATGTCGCCGTTTCACTACAAGAAAAAGTCTCATTGATAGCACACGATTAACGCTATAAAAGGCCTTTCATAGCGTTTCCATAACCGCTATGACTGGACCAGCTATCATAGGTCGGTCACTTATTATAGCGTTAACGTAAACTGCTATCGTATAATACACTACAATAGCGTTTGAATGTTTTGCTATGTTATGTCTAATTTATTGATAGCGTTTTAGATTGGTTGCTATTAAATGTCTTTTTTTACAATATCATTTATATTTTCTGTTANATATCATTTATATTTTCTGTTATAAAACATCATTGTCAACAATAACATTTATATTTTCTGTTATAATATATCGTTGTCAACAATATCATTAGTATTATTAGCTATGATATGTCTTCATTCTATTATGGCAGAATTTTATAAACGCTATAGTATATTGTAAGGTAAGATAGCGGTT
>OVBE01004055.1:0-25069 GCA_900406425.1 Iberis pinnata | reverse complement strand
ACGTATCTGCCATAGATGTGATTACTAAATCAGTGATAGAAGCTAGAGAGTGGGAACAAGCTCAACTACTACTCCCGAAGCCTAAGGAATACTCTGTTTCCTTCTCCTTACTGTCCCTGTCCAATGGGTTTCTCTGCTTTGTCGATGCGGCATGGAAGGATGATAGTCCAAGCTCTGGATTAGGCTGGGTGTTTACCAAAGATGAAGGTTTGCAGCCTGAACCTCTCTCCTCTTGCTGTCCCAGGACTCCTTCGGTGATTATAGCCGAAGCTTTAGCTCTCAAGGAGGCTATGAAGCACTCCCTCAGACTCAATAGAAGAGATGTCTTCTTCTTGTCAGATTCTATGACCTTGATTTCACTTCTCAACTCTAATAGCTCCTCTAATGAACTCTTTAGTCTGTTAAGTGAATTGCGTTGTCTTGCTGCAAGTTTTTCGTCTATTTTCTTTTCTTATGTGCCAAGAAAGCACAATGGTGCTGCTGATACTTGTGCTAAAGAGGCCTTACTTAACCTCGATAAACCTTCTGCTGTGTAAACTCATTTCCATTAAATTAATGAAGGTTCACGTTTGACAAAAAAAAAACATCACAAATTTGTTCTAGAGACATTCCTTAAAATACCATTAAAAGAAATTTAAATTTCATATATATCACACTCTCAAAAGTTTCAAAAATGTCACACACACTCTCTCATATGTTCCTAAAATAACACAAACATAAAAAGTGAATTTTAGGGGTTTAAAATTTAAAATTTTGGATTTAGATTTACTCAATAGAGTTTCCGGTTTAGTTTTGAAGTGGGTAGGGTTTGGTTTTGGAGTTTTATAAATTAAAATTTAAAATTTAAAGCTATTTTAAATTTGTGGTATTTTTGGGAAAAAAAAATATTTTATGGTATTTTTAGAAAAAATTGTTGTATTTTTAGAAATTTTAGAAATATGTGATACTTTTAAAATATACATAATTTTATGGTATTTTTGAGATTTTTTTTTCTATCAACTTCAATATAATTTTAAATGGCTTTGTGTAAAAGCCCCAAAAGATTGGAAAGTTATCAATCTAATAATCCTAGCTTAATTCGATTAGTCGATGATATCTATGCTATGAGATTATATTATTAAATTATTATTTTTTTAATATATTACCAGAAGATTGAAAAGTTATCAATCTAATGATGTTAGTTTAACATAATAATTCACTAATCTAATCCGCCCTATGTTTTCCTACCAAACTTGATTTGAAGAACATAAAAAGCGAATAAAATCATTAATATATAGTCAAATCAGAGAGAAGATGCAAAGAATATCCCTAGGATAGTATTAAATTCGAAAAGGAGATCAATGATTAGGTCATAGGAGTAATAAAATATGTGAAATTTTGGGTTGTCACGTAAGATATTAAAAAAACACAAACACATGTATATATGTATGTATCTAAGCTGTCACCACTTGTGATACTCTGTTAGACAAAGACATGTTTGGTCCCTCTTTTCAGATTCGGCATCACATTCTCGCATCTTTCCCGCCAAAATTACCTTCTGTTTAACAACATTATCTTTCTACTCATTTTAAATAATAATCCTTCATCCAAAAGTAAAACTTCAATTTTATGACCAACATAATTGATGATTTTAGTGCGGTTTGTGTTAATTAAACCTTATAGTTAAATTTGGTTGGTAAATACTTATAGTTTAATGGAGATTTTCAAAAATAACACAAAAACTAAGTATATTCCAAAATAGCATACTACCAAAAATATAAAAATAGCATCTTTAAAAAAAAAATAGAACAAAAATGTTTTTTTTTCTTTCTAAAAATAGTACAAAATTTGAAATAACTTTAAAATTTCAAAATTTAAACCTTAAACCTCCAAAACCAAATTCACCTCCTTCAAAACTAAAACGTAAATTCTTTTTAATGAATCAAAACCCAAAATTTTAAATTCTAAATCCACTTTATAGATGTGTGCTTTCTGGAATATTTGAGAGTGTGTTCTATATTTGGAACATTTAAGAGTGTACTATTTTTGAAATTTAAACTTCTTTTAATGCTATTTGAAGTAATTTTTCTAGTTTTTATGTGTAACAATTAAACATCTTTGTATTTGATTAAAGTTTTTCGATTCGTTATTTCTTTTGTTATCAAAACACACTTCATTATTGAAAATATTCTTTGTGTCTACAAACTAATATAAAAAATGGAAAATAGTTTCTCAGTAAATTAATATGCTTTGAAAAATAGTTTTCGGATTTTTAATACCATATTTTTTTATTCGTATCCTTCAAAATTTTTAAAGTAACATAACGTTTAACTCAAAAGATTGTCAGTGCCGGCTCAAAACTNCGGCACAAAACTATTAGGGACCCCCGGGCAAAAAAAAATTTGGGCCCCTTAAATTTAATTTTTTTAAAAAAAATAATCAAAATTTTAATGTATTAGATATTTATTGTAAAATTTTTTATAAATATATATTAAATACAAATAAATTTTATTAATTTTTCTTTAAAATCACTGTTTAAAAAAAAATAAATATTTTTTTTTAAAATTTAAAAAATTTGAACCAAAAAATTATCGGTTCATGGGATGGACCCGGGGCGGTCGCCCCTAGTGTCCCTCCCACTAAACCGGCACTGAAGATTGTATGATTGTAGATACAAACCAACTAGGTTGATTTATTTATGTTTATACGCATTGATATTACTTTTTCTTTATTTTTATAGTGTTTTCATATAAGCTTTAACCTTTAACCTTTAGATAACAATTATATAAATTATATAGTAAGAGTACCTTCTAACTTTTGGTTGATTACTTGATTACTATTATATTCTTAATAGATCAAAATATCTAAAAGAGTAATTCCTTGAAATACTATTAAAAGAGGTTCAAATTCCAAAAATATCACACACTCTCAAAAGTTCCAAAATTAAATATGATTATTTTTTTACGAAAATACCACAAGCATAAAATGTGAATAAATGTGAATTTTAAGGGTTTAGAATTTAAATTTTTGGGTTTGGGTTAACTAAATAGAGTTTAGTGTTTAGTTTTTAAGGGGGTAGGATTTGGTTTCGGGGTTTATGGTTTAAATTTAAAGTTTTAGAACTATTTGAAACTTCTGGTATTTTTGAAACAGAAACAATTTTATGGTATTTTTGAAACAAATTAAAAATGTGGTATTTTTGGAACACACTCACTTGTGGTATTTTTGCAGAATGTCCTTAATTAAAATATTATAAGAACAATACAAAATTTAGATCAAGTAGTCAAAAGTTTGATTCTAATCAAATTCAAACCCACTCAAGTTGGTAGTAGTTGTCTTGTGCAAGTATTTTAAGTTGCTTGTTTGTGTATACTTATATTTCGTGTATGAATTATCTCTTATATGTTTTTTTTTTTGTAAGCTAGAAAAATTCGATGGTAATGATAAGACGAGAAGTAGACGTTCCTAACAACTCGTATTAATGCTATGTCTAGCTTAGATAATCTTGGCTATGCAAAGATAGATTTTGAGAGTTACTAGCTTCAAGTTTACACAAACGGATGTGGGAGATAAGTATGAAGCTAAGGTTTGTTATGATAATTTGTTTTGGTTAACGAAAAATAATTTATTAACGGAACATAATCGGGCGATCCAATGTTTGTGGAAAATTCTCAAAAATATTACAAAAAATTAAATATGTTCTAAAAATATCACATATTCCCAATTCATTCAAAAAACACCACAAAATTGTTTCAAAGATACCACAAAATTTTAAGAAATTTAAAACTTCAAATTTAAACCCTAAACCCCCAAAATCAATCCTCAACCCCTTTAAAACTAAACTCTAAACTCTATTTAGTGAACCCAAACCCAAAAATTTAAATTCTAAATCTTTGACTTAATTTTAAATTCATAATACTTAAAAAAAAACATTTTAATAATATTTTTGGGCAAAAGTGTGGTATTTCAAGGAATTACTCAATGTTTTTTCTATTTTTTATTTGTTGAGAAGTATTTGGTAGACTCGAAAACCGGACTATTGAGTAGCAATTCATGCTCATAAGATCGATTGAGATAACCGGTTTAGAATATTCAAGGTTAAGAAAATTGTGAATTTCTACAAAGGTTAAAGAAATAGAAGATCTATATGAATGTGCAAATCTAAACTCGGATAAGACTCAAGCTAGTTTAAAAGGCCATATGATGAAACTTCTTTCAGATTTTATATTTTAAAAGTATTTTTATACAATTTTTTCAGAGTTTTCCATATCTTTTACTCAAAACTTTTTTCTCCATTTTTTTATTGATAAAATGATAATATCGTTTTATTGAATTATTAGATTATGATCCACATAAAACGCAGGTAAAAACATAATTTTAAAATCATAACTAATATAATTATGTTTTATATAATTAGATTCAATATTATCATGGTTAATTATCAACCAATTGATTTTATAAATTGTAACTAATTGTATCCAAAACAGAAATAGATTATTCAAACACTCTAGGAAACAATTTTTTGGTTTTAAAATATATATATATATATATATATATATGAAATACTATTACTCAATCAAAAAATGATTTTTAAAAAGCTCAGTCTTTTTACAAAAATGTTTTGTGAGAATGAATTATTTTTATATGTTTAATAATTATTTTTTGGTTAACATGATAAAAAAAGTTTGATGTTTAAATTTTAAATATAAACAAACCAACTTGGCATAACAATATCAAAATACTACAAATATCACAAATCTTAAACTAAATTTCAAATTTCTTTTTTTTTGTCTACAAATTAACAACAACAACAATTTTAAATACTTTCGAAAAGCTTGAACTTAACAAATCTATGTAGAGCCACATCCATGTACTAAGTAACGAACCACTAGACTATTAAAGGAAAAACGAACCAAACTTCATGTTTTTAAAAACAAATTTTAAAAACTCAATTTTAAATTCAAATACAAGTTAAACCTTATAAAACAGTTTATAAAACATATATTCATGGTACTTTATGAAAATTTTCTTAAGTATTATCATATTTAAGATATAAAAGTGTCAAATGGGTCGATCGGCATCTATTTGGTCGTTTCGTAACGAATATAACTTGTTTTGCGGAAAAAAAATCTATAGAGGAAAAGATATCTAACTGCCATTTACGGTGGATTTGGGTTAGTAGTATTACTACTTTTGCATCATAGTTGGTCGAAAAAATAGCATTGGAATATATAATCATTTATATGAATTTCATCAACATTAGTACACAAACTCTTTTTCTATATTCTTCCACGTTAGTACACAGAAAATGTCAAAACTCTTTCTATATTCTTCCACGTTAGTACACAGAAAATGTCATGTATCATAGCATTAGCTAGAAACATACAAATTAATTATTTATAAATTAGACTATAACTAATAATAAAGCTATTAAACACAATCCAAATCTATTTAACTTCTAATGTATTACTATTATATTACATAAATTTAATCCTTTTTTTTTGTATTTTCCATTTCACCAACCAGCTATGTTTAAAGCTGCAATGAAAAGTAACTAATTTTGTAGATTAAAAAATTATAATTTATTTTAACGTAAATATTTAACATTTATCAATAGCAATTTTGTAGAAAATGGGATACCATACTATAGATATTTTGGAAAAGTTATATACAGAGTAATTTATCATAGATTCATTTTTTTATGTATATAAATGTTATGTGCAAATAAGTACATATCAAAGCACCAGTAAAAAAAAAATTATATATAAATTGTAAAGTAAATAGATAATCTAAATAATATATTATATTATAAATTTTTAAAATTATAATAAAAAATGATTATATTCAAAGAAGAAAAAATGCAAAACAAAAATATTTCTAACTAAAAACATAAATTTATTCATTAACAATAAAACAATCTATATTCACGTTATCTGTTTATCAGTTGTTATTATATAAATTTTTGCTAAAACGCGTAAAAATAAGTCCTTTTGTTCTTTTAAGAGATGATATATTTTCTGTTAGGGCTGGGCAAATTATTTGTTATATCCAATCTGATTTGATATTTTTTTCGATCCGAACCAAAAAGTTTGGATATCCATAGCTATTCAAAGCAAAGCAAATAATAAAACTAATTATCCGTATAAAACAAAGCAAATAGAAAATAATCAATTTCAAAAGACCGGATATCCAATTTGCTCCGTACATTATATATATTATCTAATTTGAAAATGATAATATGGTTTACACTATAGTGGAAGAAGAGATTTTTTTCGATGTCCATTACCTATTTACAAAAATGGAGTGACATTTTGTTTAATATTTTATTCAAATTGTGTTAATTTTAAATATTTAAAATTTATTGGATCATTTTAACATAAATAATATATATAAATTATTAATTTTTTTTGGATATTTGTTGAATTAAAATAAGAAAATTGGATATTTGTAAATATTTGTAAAATTCAAGAATATCCGTAGGTCTAGATATTTATGCTTTTTATAAAAAAACAAATCTCTAAATTAGTTATCTATGAAAAAAACAAAATAAATAACAAATATTAAATTTTTCGAAAAACAAAAACCTATTTTCTTCTATTTTAGAATAATTTCTTATTTAAGTAAGGAGCGGTCCTATTATTTTCTTTTTTAGTATTATATTCAAATATCTTTTTTTTAAAAATTTTGAATTGTAAATTTTTATTAAATTTAAATTTTTTAAAAAGGAAGAAAATGGATTTGTCCATAATTGAATGGTAGAATTGTTTCATTCCCATTGTTTCTCTCTGGATTTTCGCTGGTCCGTCAATGGCGATCTGAGGATTTTCATAATTCTAATTGTTTCCCTTTGATAGAGAGAGATTCAAATCTAGGGTTTCTTAATTTGCTTCTCAATTCTCCCGTTCCCCTGTTTTCTTCTCCTTCATCTTCTCCTTAACCTTTTTGTAGCGGGGGAAGGGGACAACGTAATTGAGAGAGCGAAGATGTCTACATTGGACTCCATTGACGCGATTCTCTTCTCTCTTAGCAGAGCCTTCTGCAGTCCTATTGCTGTCTTTGTTCAGATCCAGGTGAGTCTTCTGATTGGTCCATTCTCTTTGAAATGCTGGAGGGAAAATTCATGGATTCTGAGGATTCTAGGGATTCACGCGCCGGCTTTTAAAATCTTAATTCGATTAGCGTTAATAATCCAAAATCGAGAAATCAATGTGATACGAACTTCGTTTGTATCTCCGAGTCAATCTAGGTTTTGTTTTCTCTAAGGCTTTGAAATGTATACTAATGAATCAATAACATAAATATATCATCATCAATGGTTTCCATTGAGTTTTTTTTACCAACTTTTGGGTCAATATTCTCTACGACTTTTCTCGATGGGCGATTTTGATCATAAAGCTAAGATTCTTCTTGTGTTTTGTTACTTATTGTTTCTTTATATCCTTCAGGGATGTGTTATATGCTTGCTCCTTGCTCTAGGCTGGTTATTGGCTGCATATGTCAGGTAATGTGCCTGATTTGATGATATATTTGGATATACAATTTGTGGTGTTTTTTCTTTTCTTGAAATGTGTTTTGTTTTTGTTTCTTCTGCATTCAAGGAACCGAGAGGTTAAAAGAATTAAGAATAGCATGAAAGCAGGCAATAGCTTGGCTTTCCTTTATCAAGATATCAATGAACTTGAGCACTCTAGGCAGCTTAAACTTCCCAGAGTTTCTGTTGTCATGCCACTAAAAGGTTTTGGAGAACACAATTTGCACAACTGGAGAAGTCAGGTCGGTCCATCATGTTAAGCTTTTCGCCAGAGAAGTGCCTTACTTCCAAATTGATTGTTAATCTTGATCCATGGATTTGTGTAGATTACTTCTCTCTATGGTGGGCCACTGGAATTCCTTTTTGTTGTTGAAAGTACTGAAGACCCTGCTTATCATGCTGTTTCCCGTCTATTATCTATGTATCAGGTACAGACATCTCTAAACATAGCTTTCTGGTCATATAGCTTGTTTTCTACAAGAAGCTAATGAGATTACTGCCCCCTAAAAAACCAATTTGTAGTTCATATGGCCTTCTTTTGTCTTAAAGTATTCATTGACTTCACATCTCTGGCTTATATTGATGCTTAAATGTGCACAGGATCATATTGAAGCTAAAATTGTGGTTGCTGGTTTATCGACGACCTGCAGTCAGAAAATCCATAATCAGTTGGTATGTACTCTTTTTGAAGCATAGTTAATTTGTTGGTGATTTGCTTTCATTGGTTGCACTAGCGTATATTGCTTCTTTAAATTTTGCTCGGCTTGATTGTAAGCTACAACCATGAAAAGCTAAATGATCTACCACTATCTTTCTTTCATATATGTCGTTTATTCATTGATTTTTGCTGAGTTTGTTTGATTTTGGTGTCTTCTTCGTGAAGATTGGAGTCGAGAAAATGCACAAAGATACCAAATATGTGTTATTCTTGGACGATGATGTTAGACTACATCCTGGAACAATCGGAGCTCTCACGACCGAGATGGAGAAAAGACCAGAGGTGGTACCCAAACTATATAGTTCATGAATTGGATGGTTAACTTTCCTGTTATTTTTGTGTTACATGTGAAGACATAGCTAATGATGTAGGTTCTTGATTATGTTTCCTTCTGTATCAATTTGTTAAACATCAGTGGGGATCTCTTGCAGATATTTATTCAAACTGGGTATCCTCTAGACTTGCCATCGGGAACTCTTGGGAGTTATTGCATCTATGAGTACCACATGGTACAGTGTTATCTGCTGCCCTTATTTAATCTTTCTTCGATGTTGTAGCATTTTGTAATTTGACCGAATGTTTGGCATGTTCTCTTTACAGCCTTGCTCAATGGGATTTGCGACTGGTGGGAGAACATTCTTTCTGTGGGGAGGGTGTATGATGGTTAGTAGATAACATGGTTTATTAATGTTTCTTTTTTATTCCCTATTGTCACATCTAATTTTAGTGATTGTTTGCAAATATATGTAGATGCATGCTGATGATTTCAGACAAGATCGATACGGTGTTGTCTCAGGGTTACGTGATGGTGGATATTCAGATGATATGACACTTGCGTCTCTAGCAGGTAACATATTCTTCTTAATTCCCCTCTATTTTGTAGCCATGCTTATTGTATGTGTAAGTTTAATTGATAGTTTCCTTTTGCTTTTTCACACCAGGTGCTCACAAGAGGCTCATCACATCTCCTCCTGTCGCTGTGTTCCCTCATCCTCTTGCAAGTGATCTAAGTTTTGGACGGTACATATTCGTAATCTACTTGTTTGAACCTAAATATATTGATTTTCTAGATGTTAACTTTTTTATTTTTTTCTGTCTATTTTATAGGTATTGGAACTACTTGAGGAAGCAAACCTTTGTGTTAGAATCTTACATATCCAAAGTTAACTGGATAATGAACAAGGCTTTGTTTGCTGTCCACTGTTATCTTTCATGGGGTTTTGTTGCACCATATGTTATGGCTGTTATTCACATCACATCAGCTTTAAGAATCTACATCAAGGGGTATCATCAACTTGAAGACACGACCTTTGCTTCTGGGGGTGAGCATACTTTTCCTTTTATGTATTCAAGATAATAGAATTGTATCCCAGTGTGTGTTTGGGGATCTAAGAATTGTGGTATTGCATGTGTAAGGAAGCATAGTGATTTTGTCATTTTCAACTTAAAATGGAGTCCTGCCTGATTTTTTAGTGATACATACTGACCTGGAAGGATGAGGTTTTATGTAGGTATGTCGCTTGTTATTTTATTGGCGACCTGTGCCACCATCGAACTGCTTTCAATGTGGAATTTGACAAGACGAGAAGTTGAGCTATGCAATATGTTATCTCCTGAGGCTCCTCGTCTTTCTCTTGCAACTTATAATTGGGGACTTGTACGTGCTTCCAACCCCTTTTTATTGATTAGATCATGAATCTGCGTTGAAAGTAGGTAAAGTCTTTTTGGTTTAACATTAGGGAAAATCTTGCAGGTTTTTATAGCAATGCTAGTAGACAACTTCCTATATCCGATCTCAGCTTTCCGGTCTCACTTTTCTCAATCCATAAACTGGTCTGGAATTAGATACCACTTGAAAAATGGAAAGATTTTCAAGGTAAATCATCTTTTTGTGATCTTGAATATGTCATCAAGACAAGTTTATCTGAGATTCTTGCAATGTGATATCAGATTGAAAGAAGAGAGGACATGGGACCAGTGAAGACTGATTTAGGAGGCAAACACTTGTCTGGTAAGAAAGGAGCTCCTCAAAAAGCTTCATTTTTAGGGTCTTTGGGAAGGAATTTGGCTCATTGGCGACAACCAAAGAAATTTGATGTTTAAAAAGTTGGGACTTTGATACAGTAGAAGCAAGCTTAACAGTCATTTTTAGCTCACGAATTCGTGGGTGAATTGATGATTCTTTGAAAATGTTTGGTGATTCTTTTTTTTTTTTTTTCAAGAAGGGGAAGGGGAAGATTTGATCTTTGTTTTTAAAATCTTTTCTTCAAAACTGAATATTTATTGATTTCTGTGTTTGTTTGATGGGTTTACTTAGTCGTTTGTGAAGAAATACTTCTCAATCTTCTTCTTCTTTTTTTTCAATTCATTTCTGTAATTTTTGATTCTCCATCATTAGCCTCTTTAGCTTGTTATGTAACATACCAATCTTTAAATCCAAATTTGCAATCTTTTCCTTGTAATTTTCTTTGTACTAATAAACTTGATACAGTTCATTATTATTGGTATCTACAGAAGAAAAACTTGGGAACAAGTAAAAACTGAAATATACATACAAAGCTGAGACTAAAGAGTTTGTTTGTTCTTGTCTCAACGGTAAAGACGATAGGTGGGGCTGTACATGCTACTCTCTGCACACTTGACTATCTCTTTAGGCCGTGGAAGCCCCCCCGCCACTCCTGAAAACCACCATATCCGCATCAAAGATTAAAACAGCAATCAAAGGCTAAACACGAGAGAGAAAGAGAGAGGGAGATAGACCTAGTTCATATGCCTTAGTTGCTACATTGGCTGCAATATGAGCTGATATTTTCCGGATTGAAGAGAAAGAAGGATATATCATTCCTTTTTCATAGTTCTCTTTCTTTACTTGTCCAGCTAATGCCTCAGCTATATATTATATGCACAAACACATCAGTAAAACAACAATGCTGAGAGCTTTTCTTACTAGTTGAATGCTTACCTGCTGCTAGAAACATGTCATCATGTACCCGTATTGCTCCAGAAATCACCAAACCGAGTCCAAAACCCGGGAATATGTATGCATTGTTTGCCTGTGTAGATACAAACACTTTTCCTTTGTACTCAACTGGATCAAATGGACTTCCACTTGCGAAAATTGCACGACCCTTCATTCGAAGAAGACCATCATAAAGCTTAGTTTCCATTGAGATGATCACATATTTAGAATAATGGTATGGTGAGGCTTACATCACTCCAAGTATAAGCTTCTTCAGCTGTACATTCTGATTGTGTTGTTGGGTTAGAGAGAGCCATTATCAGAGGTCTCTGCAATAACCTTTGGTTGATATCTCTTCTTCCTTAACCACAAAACTACCTTGCTATAATCACTTAGATATGTACCTCATTAATGGAAGACATGGCTTCAATCACTTCTTTTGTAAAAGACCGTCCAATGCCAGCTGATCCAATCAGGACAGTTGGTTTTATGGCCTGTGGAGACATATAACTCATGAGGAAACAAAACAGATTTGAGATATAAGACGACTAATGCACGCTTATATGAATAAGTTTTGCACGCTTATATGAGTAAGTTTTGCACCTTGATAGCACCTAAGAGGTCTTTGACCGGTTCATGTTCATGAGCCCATGGTTTCTTGAAAGCTTGTAGTGACTCTTTACGGGAGTTAACAATCAGTCCCTATCGCAAAACCAAACTTGCTTCAAATATATAGTTCCAATGAAAACGACTTATGTTAAGTTTTTAACTATTTCTACCTTGGAATCAACAAGCCAGATCTTCCTCCGGCTTTCCTCTACCGAAGCATTCATCTGTTTAGATAGATAGAGAGCTATCAGTTCTGCTATTCCTGTTCCAGCCTGCAACAACCAAACAATAACACATAAGAAAATGTTTCGATCGAACTTTAAAAAGAATCAGAATGTTATGCTAAATAACTGAATCTTACTTCACCAGCACCAAGAAAGAGGAAGGTGTGATCTGCAAGTGGACTATTCATTAACTTCTGTGCAGAAACTAGTCCTGCTAGAACAACAGACGCTGTCCCCTGAAATCGAAAAGCCAAAGACAAAACCCTTTCAAACTATATAGACAACAAGAAACACTAAACACTAGTCTAAAACTCTTACCTGTATATCATCATTGAAGACGAGATGTGTATCACGGTATTTTGCAAGCAAATCAAAGGCATTATGATTTGCAAAATCTTCAAACTGTATCAAATGGCATATACATTAATAAAAGCTTGCACAAAACCATACTTGAGAAGCAAGAAATTATAATTTTAGTACCTGTATAAGAACATTTTCGCCATAGTTCTGTTTCACAGCACTCATGAACTCATCTAAGAGTTCACGGTACTCCTGTCCCGTTGCTCGCTTTTGTTTGAGTCCTATATAGAACTCATCATTCAACAGTTTCTCATTGTTTGTTCCCACATCAATTGTGATAGGTAAACACTACAGGAAACAAACAATCTTAGTCTCAAATTCCTGACTTACAAAGATTATTAAATCACTTGTCATTACCGCGGAAGGACGAACACCTCCAAGTGCTGAATATAAAGCCAATTTACCAACTGGTATACCCATTCCCTAAAGGCAAAACCAACTATGTTCAAACACTTAAATCAGAATCATATCAAAGCAATGTCTGAAGCAATTGAATACCTGACATCCAAGATCACCTAATCCTAAGATTCTTTCACCATCTGTAACAACAATAACTTGTATGTTCCTTTCAGGCCAATTCTTTAACACATCTAGAATCTTTCCTCTGTGAGAATCATCAAAAGGATATAAGTAAAAAAGTTGAAAGTGAGAAGAATCCTTAAAAGATAAAAAGTTACAAGAGAGAGAGATATATACTTTTCTTTTAAACTGATGAATAAACCCTGAGGTCTCCTGAAAATACTTCCATATTTCTGACAAGCTTCACCAACAGTTGGTGTATAAACAATAGGTAGAAGCTCCTCAACATTATCTATCAACAGCTTATAAAACAGCCTCTCGTTTCTTTCTTGAAGTTCTGTTAAGGCCATGTACTTTTGTAAAGGAATTTGATACTGTCGAATGTTGTTCATCAATCTCTTCTCCTAATAATATTGAAAGCTTATCAAAAGTAGTGATAATGTTAAAATGTAGAAACAAATGAAGCCAAGTCATCAAGTGTGTTTACTTGAAGTTGTTGATCAAGAACAGCTGGAGGAAGAAGACCACGCAAGTAATGAGTGTCTCTCTCTTTTTCAGTGAAAGAAAGTCCTTTGTTATAACGAGGATCTCTCAGTAATGAATACCCACTGAAACAGCAAACAAATTTACTTACTTGATTGTTGATTTAGACACTTAGTTTAGTTATGTGAGTTATGATGTTACCTTGAAACATAGAGAGACCAAGGAGTTATATTGTGTTCGATGGTAGCTGAATCTTCTCCATACACATCAACAACACCTCCATCGATTGAATCGGTTACACTCTCCATCTATCAATGAACACAATCTAAGAAATAAAGAAGGATCAAAAGTCTGAAGAAAGTATTACCTGGCAAGAGAAGAGTCTTGTATAGATTCTCTCTTTATGTATAGTAAATGGAAGGAAGAAGGTTGTGGAAAATCCAAATGGAAGCTTGAGGAAGCAGAGAAGTGTCACAATGAAGAAGACAGCTTTGTACTTTGTACACCAAATAGACTCACAAGTCGCCACGTTAAAATTAATTTTAAAAGCTTTATATAACAGATATATAAATATAAATATAACATGGAATAATTGTACACTAGAGGACAAATCTATGATTACAACTAAAACCAAAAAGGCACTAACTTGACCTATAAGTTAGGTAAGATGCCTGACACACAAGACAACTATTTTTACCAGAATATAGCAAGTTTGTGTGTGTTCAACCCAAAATCTCTTTGAGCACAGAAGCTGAAGCTATGATTGACTTCTCCTTCATTTCCTTAAGGTAGAATCTGCACAGAACCGGTCCTGCAACCCTCCAAACAAACGCACAATACGAACTTTTGTTCATCATGATAGCATAATCGTAAGAGATGTTGTAAAGTGCCAAGGCTAGTGAGTAAAGTTCTTCCAAGCTTCTCTCACTGTCTTCAAACCCTGAAGCACCATTGAACTCCTGACACAGACAAGAAGAACTGATGAGTAAGCATTTGATCGGTGTGTATTTATCAGTATCAATTGATCAAGATCACAAGAAGCTTACCTGCTTGTATTTCTCGATGACTGCTTCGGCTGATTCATTCTTATTATTCTTTTCTTCGATTCTCATCGCTTGGCCCATTTCAACTTTATATTTCTTATACCAGAGTCTACATGTCTCCATGTAAATCTCAGGGACAAGCTTATCTTCAAAACATGGAAGCTTCTTTATTATAACTGTAACATACAGTTATGACATTAAAGCATATTCAACCAATTCTTGATAAGTAACAAGAAGAAGAAGAAGATACGTACCAGATGGTTCTTCGACATTCTGAGACACTACTTTGTCATAGAGTAATCCAAGAATAGAAGTAGACTTGAATGATATTTTCCGCTCCATGTAATGTGGAAATTCCTTGAGCTTTAGATCTAATGGGATATCAATCTTAGCACCATTTTTAGGTGCATCAAGAGCATCATAGAATATATCAATAGCCTTTAGCATTTTTTTCTTCCTTTCAAATTTTTCTTTAGCATTCTCTTCTCCTAATGAGAGGTAACGATCCATTATTGCTAGCCAGCTATCTGCAGCCATCCCTACAACATTACTGTACACCAAAAGACAAGACCATGAAACCCAAAATCACTTACTACTAGGCCTGGGAAAAAAAGAACCGAATTGGACCGAACCGAAAATTTGGTTTTGGATATGTTAGATTAACCGGGTGGATATTATATATGCTATCCACTGGTTTCGATTAATAAACGATATCCACAAATTAATCATATACCCGAAATACCTTAACACATGAGTTTATATATGCAAAAAGAAAGTGAGTTAAGGAAATCAATTATGAATTATGATGCTAGACTTCTAGTTATTTGTTTGTGTTAGTTTGAAGTTTTGAATTTTAATCATTTTAGTTCCATTTTTTACACAATTTCTTCTGGTTTTCATTCGGATTCGATTATTCGGTTCCCCAAAACCGAAATATCTAAATTAACCGAATGGATTTTATATTACCCTAACCATACTAACAGTAACTAAATGAGCACAATCAAACCGAAACCGACTGCACAGGCGGCCAAGCCTACTTACTAGTGTGAGCCAAGAATTAAATTATGTACCTGGACTGAAATCTTGCCTTGAGAAACATTTTGAAAAGCTCTTCTTCTAACACATCAGGGGGAAGTTCACTTGGTTTTCGACCAGTGGAAGTTTTACTTGGTGGAGAAGAGCTAACCCATGGATCACTTGGCTTGAAGTGTTGGAGTAGCTAGACAGAAACATTTACAGTTAATAAGTCTCAGTATTGAAGAATTTACTTTCAAATGCGGCATTGGATAGACCAGTACCGTGGGATTTCTCGATATGAAATACAAGTCGCCATCAAAGTCACCACCTGCAATCTCATCTCCTACAGATCTTACACCTTTCTGAGGGAAGAACACACCATACTTTGAGTTTCCTACATAGTCTTCTAAGTCTTTAACATATGTAGCCTTAAGTACATGTATGTCTCCAAAATGTAATCCTGGATTTCTATATACTAACACATCCCCTGAAATCTGACCTGTCTCACTACAAAAGAAAACGAGAAATTCATATGGATTCAAAGCATGTAAAATAATTGAGTAACATTCATACAGGATTACGCAGACTTCGTTTTCCTTGAGCTTTCCAGTAGGATCAACTGTGCCCATGAGATAGTATGATTCAGTAACAGGAAGCTTTCCTGCTTTGAGATCATTCCTCTCATTGTTTAAAAAAACAAACAGACGATCTTTCAGATATGGTTCATCAAGTGGGATACCAGCCAATATCATTTGTGCAGTGTTATAATCATCCATATCCCCATTTCTAAGTGCAGCTGCACGAACGAACGAGCAATTTCGTTTAATAATAACACCCTTTAAGTAAGTTCACTCAGTACTGAGGTGTTAAGTTCTAAAGTACCTCTAAGCGCAGCACGTTTGTTGTAGTATACAATTTTTGATTCTTCTAAAGAGTTATGCAATATATTCAAAAAGAAGTCATTAGGGACTCCTCCATAGCTCAACAATGCAACCAAGTTTTTCGATAGCTTCGTATTTCTTGGAGGATTACTGGAAGATAGAAACAATCAGTGATCATCAAACAAGAATTATCTAATGAGAAGTTACCTTGTAATACCTTGTAGTGACAACTTCCAGAGAGTTGAAGGTTCTTATATTTGGAAGGGTCTGATCATTATACACTTTGATCATAGAAGGTCGAACCTGGACGGTCTTAGGAGGAAGCTGCCGAATAATCAAGAAATATTAGGAATAGCTTGCAAATTTTATTCTCTGACATGAAAGAGAGTCTGGCTTACTTTCTTGTTAGAGAGAAAAGTTCCCTTAACAGCAAAACCATTATAAAACATCCGAAACTGGATCAGCAGAGGCTTTTTAATAAAAAAACAAAATGTTAGTAATAGAAATATAAGAAACCAAGCTTGAACATAGACTGTAATCTACATAACGGCTCTTTCCAATAGGTGCCATGTGCTTCAAGATTTGGAATCTTACTCTTCAATTCAAAATAAATGAGAAACAAAACCATAGTGAACACAAGGAAACTAAGGATTCATGGATTTGCAATAGAATAGGAGAAAGACCTGAATACATTTCCCTTTTGAAATATTAGTTGGGCATATCTGAGCAAGGTCCTCAGAGATGTAGCCAGTTCCATCTGAATGTATGCAAGGTTTCCCATTTTTATCAAGAATGTCTTTATCATATTGATCCTGTCATGTCATCAGAAGAGAGACAAAAGAAAAGGTCAAAGAACATAGCCAAAAAAACAGCTAAGAAAAGGCATTTAAAGGAGGAGACAAAAGGAAGTACATGACAGTTTATGTCACCGATTTGCTCGAATTTAATCCCATTCATGTCAACTTCAAGCCTTTTAGTCTTTGACAGAATCAAAGAAAACCTGAAACATCAACAAAAGATCAACAAAGTAGAATATCTCTACAAAAGTTTTTAAAATGATGGTAATTGTACCTACCTTGCCATGTAGTTGGCTAAAGATGGCAATGTACTAACATGCATAAAATGCATACGAATTTCATGAATCGACTTCCCAGAGAAGATATATCGGTTTCTTGTATCATTAGCTGATGTAGCGTCTGTTCGTATGAAGTAACATTTCACTCCCTTTGTAGAAAAGTCTTTCTTCTTCTCTTCTTTCCCACCATCTTTAAAAACTGTTTCAAACAAAGCTATTACATTAATCTATTACATAGCACACTATCACCTTAAAAAAGAAGAAGGCTTCTTACCAAAAAATTGATAACGGCGTAAACCAATCTTGATACCATTCTTAGCAATCCCTTTGTATGTAGAGTAAATGTCATTAGAAGAGGTTGCAACCCCTGGCACGTCATCGAATTTGACTGTTAAAACATTATCATCGCCTAAAACATTGTGTAAGTGTGTTCCTGTGTTCTCCATAATAGGGCCCTGTGAACACAATCTATCAATAAGTAACAGCTTATTACATTAATATATGCAATTAGACATGAGAAGAACAAGAAGGACCTTGAATTTGTAGCTACCATTTGGAGCTACATGACACTGATAGTAAAGAGTTTTCCCACTATCCCATTGAAGTGGCTGGGGACATAAACAAGAAGGAGCAATTAGAACAAATCGCAGCGAATATAACAGAACATAAAACTGAAATTACCACTCTTCGTTCCTTCCAGGAACAATGCTTCCGGCCAAAGTGATCCCAAACTGCTGTTTCGAATTCGACTATTGGCAAATCCTTCCATTGTCTGATCTCATCAGCAGATACAACTTCAAGGGATTTCCTATATAACATCAAAAATATCACTTTTTACAGAGAAGTAAGATCAAATCCATGGAAAAAAAGTTTGAAAATTCTCTAGACTAAACATACCCTGGAATATAACTAAGTAAAAGAAAGGCTTTCTTAAATTCAAGTTCAGCCAAAGCTAATACTTCAGGATTGTGGTTAGAATTAGATCCTCTAGTGTCTTCTCTTTTCAAGAGCTTAGGAGGAGATGGAGATTCTGTTACAATCAAAACACAGTCATAGTCAGAAAAAGCAAACACTTCAAATATGTGAGTCAAAGATTCTCTTTTTCTGATACTGACCTTGAAAAAGTCTGTAACTTTTTTTAGCAGGAGTCTGAGGAGACTTTACCGGAGACTCGCCGGAGCTTGGCCGTGGAGAGGAATTAATAAAATATGAGATGAACCCATCAAGAGTCCCTTTCACATACGTGGAATTGTGAACTTTACTGAGTGTTTCCAGAGCTAGTTCCTCCGAAATCAAAGAAAGTCTCCGCCTTGCCTCTGCTTTTATCGGAGGACGCTTGTGTTTGTCGTAGATTTTCTCCAAAACGGTTTCTAAACGATCCGAGAGCACGATTTGTGAACGTAACGAAGGAGAAGCGGTGCTTGTCATTTTTTGTTTTTTTGGTTTTTTTAAAATTTTTGCAAATGAGTATCAAAGTTGTTCTACATTAGAATTCATAAAAATACCCAATGGATATTAGAGTGTTCATTATTTCAGCTTTTCTGTTCAACCAGGTGATGTGACTCTGATCTGACGACACAAAGAAAAAAGTTGAATTTTTATTTTCTTCTGCGAAACAACATCTGTGTTTGTAATATTATAATATTATATATATGAATGTTGTGTGAAACTTAAAAAAGGAGAGAGAGATTGCAAATGATTTGCTTTATTATGTGTTCTTGTTGCTGTATCTTCTTACACTATATAGAAGTCACTTATTTATACTATTTGAGAAAGTCCGTTGTCTTTACTTCAACACGAAGCAGAGATATAATATTATAAAACTTAAAATATTTTTCCCCTTAAATACTTAGAGCATCTTTATTACTGTACCTAACAGCATATCTTAAAAAAAAATAATAATAAAAAATCGACAAAAGGTAAAGAGAGAGATGCGTTTCATAACATTACAAGGTCAAGAAACTTATTCTGGGAGTTCTCTGATGGCGATTTTTTCGGCGCTTGTAACTGCCCTTCACAACCGCTGGGAAGTTCCTTTGCAGAGTGATTGGTGTCGAATTTCGACGGTTGTTAGGGCAGTTATCACGCTGCTCTTGTTCTCTAACCGATTTACGGTTTTCCTTTCTCGAGTATTAATACTCTGGTTCTTCGATTTCTTTGATCCTTCTCTTCCAAATCTCTGTTATCTCTCAATCATGGCTTCTTCAATCCGCAATCAATTTCAGGACTTAACGCTGGGTATTGATGACCCTATCATCCAATTACCCCTATCTTTGTGCTCTGCTGCTCTCAATGAAACTCGATTTTGCTTAATTGCAAAACCGGTGAATCCACGCAAACAAAATTTGCGTGCGATGATGGTTTCTCTGCCGCGTCTCTGGGGTGTCGGTGACGATGTCACGGGCAGGATTGTCGAACATCAGAAAATCCAATTCCTTTTCAACTCGGAGGAGAGTATGATGTCCGTCATTCGGCGTAGCCCATGGTCCTTCAGCGAATGGATGGTGGCTATCAAACGTTGGAATCCAGGACAAAATTCGGATGAACCAAACTGCATTCCTTTTTGGATCCAAATCCGTGGCATTCCACTCCAGTACCTGGTTGAATCAATCATCACACACATTGGTCGAACTTTAGGAGCCTTCGTCGACACTGACTTTACGGGTGAAAATTCGGTCCATGTTGATTACGTCCGGGTGCGTGTGCTTAAATCAGTTGATGCCCCTTTACAATTTCAGCGCTTGTATCAGTTCGGACCGGATGCTTGTCTCTTTCGTTTTCGTTATGAGAAGTTGCGTGGTTTATGTTCTAATTGTGGCCTTATGACGCATGATATGTCTAATTGCCCCACCGGTGACCAAGGCCCACCTTTTGATCCGCCGAGTGATGATGATGACTGTGACTCGACTGATAATGAAGTGCAAGATCCGGCCTTTATTGGTCCTCTCAACCGTGAAGAACATCCAACATCTACAGCATCCCCTTCTTCAAACCAGGCAAGTACCTCTTCCCATAAAAAGCGAAAGACAATGGTCATTCATCCTTCACCAGTCCTGCTCTGTAGCAACACTATCCATCGCTTTCATGAAGAAGATTCAAGTGAACAAGTTGTCAAGCGCCAGAAGATCAAAGGAGGGACTTTTGAAAAACAAAATTGGTTTATTGTTAATGGAATTGCCTCAACTCCGACTAGGGATCATGAAGATTCTGACTTCTCCGCCTCTAAGAGCATGGGCGAAGGTTCGGTGGACCATAATCCACCATTGACTCCATGAATACAGCATTTTGGAACTGCCGGGGTTTAAAAGAGTTTCCGGTGGTTCGACGTCTGAAAGAGATCACCTCCAAGTTTTCTCTAGACCTACTCTTTTTAATTGAGACAAAAAATAGTAACAATAGGGTCCGTCAAGTAGCGTCTCAATTAGGATTTGATTCAGTTTATTGTATTTCTCCTTGTGGTTTAAGTGGTGGTCTAGCCCTCTTATGGAAAAAGACGGTTCATGTGTCTTTTTCATATATGGATGCTAGAATCATTGATGTCAAAATTAATGTAAAGGGTATTTCCTTCTACTTGTCATGTGTCTATGGACATCCCAATCCAAGCTTAAGACATATTCTTTGGGAGATATTAGAAAGAATAGCCAACTTTCGAAGCGATCCATGGTTGTTGTTTGGAGATTTTAATGAAATATTAAGTAACAGTGAAAAACGAGGTGGACGAGTTCGGGATCAAAGGTCATTTACTAACTTCCGTAACATGGTCAACCAATGTCGCTTACAAGACATCTCCCATGTTGGTAACAAGTTCAGCTGGTCCTGTAAACGTAAAGGTCTTCCTATCGAGTGTTGTCTCGACAGAGTGATGGCAAATGATTGTTGGCGCGCACTTTTTCCAGCATCTTTTACTCGTTTTTTGGCCAAAACAGGTTCCGATCACCGGTTAGTCGTCCAGCAAATTCGACAGACAAGTGAAAGATTCCGTCGCTTATTTAAATTTGATTCTAGGTATGTTTCTAATCCAGAATTTGAGGATGTTATTCGATCAGCCTGGACTGAATTTGATGGAGCTTCACAATCTTTCTCCTCTCGACTAGTTAACTGTCGGCATAACATCAGTAAATGGAAATCAGAGAATGTGCTTAATGCTTCTATACGAATACGCCAACTCACTAATCGTATTGATGAAGCACACATTGATCCATCTATTTCTAGCTCTCAGATTACAACTCTATATCGCGAACTTCAATCGGCTTACATTGATGAATAAAGATTTTGGAAATCGAAAAGTAGGATTCGTTGGCTACAGGAAGGCAATCGCAATACTCGATTTTTTCATGCAAGTACCAAGAACAGATCGTCCAGAAATAGAATCATCTCTTTACAGTCAAGTACAGGAGAGATCTTATTTGGAAATCGGAAAATAGGGGCAGAGGCCGAACGTTATTTTCAAAATCTATTTACTTCAGCTGCTTTCCCGGTCAACGATGATCACTTTATTGGGATACAATCATTGGTCTCTCCTTCACAGAATGATCAATTGTTGCAGGCGATCACTGAGTCTGAACTTCGCGATGCCGTGTTCTCTATGGATGGATCCAAGTCACCTGGTGCTGATGGCTTCACGGCAGCTTTTTACCAGAATTACTAGTCTCTCATCAAAACTGACCTCCTCTGTGTGGTGCAACAATTCTTTGATACCGGAGTCCTCGATCCAGCTATTACACATACAAATTTGTGCCTTATTCCGAAGATTCCTAATCCTCAAAGGGTTGAGGATTTCCGTCCGATCAGCCTTTGTTCAGTGTTATATAAAATCGTTGCAAAAGTTTTAGTCACACGATTGAAACCGATTCTGTCTTCTCTAATTACTGAGGAACAAGCAGCATTTGTACCGGGACGTTTTATAACGGATAACATTGTCATGGCACACGAAATTTTACATTCTCTTCGTACTGACCATGCTGTTGCTACATCTTTTATGGCAGTCAAAACTGATATTAGTAAGGCATATGATCGCGTTGAATGGCCGTTCTTGGAACATGTTTTAGTTCGGTTGGGTTTTCACTCCAAATGGATCCTTTGGATTATGAGCTGTGTGCGTAATGTTTCGTTCTCAGTCCTTATCAATGGTTATCCTCATGGTCATATCGTTCCTCAACGGGGACTTCGCCAAGGAGATCCCCTTTCTCCTTACTTATATATTCTTTGTACGAATGTGCTAAGTCTAATGCTGCACAATGCATCTTCAGCGGGACTTCTTCAAGGCATCAAACTCGGCAGACAAGGACCGAGACTCACTCATCTGCTTTTTGCCGATGATTCATTGTTTCTTTGTCGCGCTAACATCTCCAATACATCTCAACTAAAGCGAATTCTCACCACCTATGAACATCTCTCGGGTCAGCAAATCAATTATTCAAAGTCGAACATCATCTTTGGATCACGTGTTTACGAACATCAAAGGCAAGCTGTACGTAATATATTAGGGATTCAGCGTATTGGAGGTTTGGATAAGTATCTGGGAATACCAGAACGTATTGGTCGAGGTAAAGTTTCAGCCCTTCAACCAATTCTTCATCGGGTCCGAAATCGAGTAAGTGGTTGGGAAACAAAATTTTTATGTCCGGCTGGTAGAGAGATTCTGATTAAAGCAGTGGCTAGCGCACTCCCGGTTTACCATATGAATTGTTTCCTTTTACCTTTAACCCTTTGCAAAGACATTGATCGGATCTTAACTCGTTTTTGGTGGGGAGGTTCCAAGTCGAGTCGCAAAATATCTTGGGTGGCTTGGCAGAAACTGTATCATCCCAAAGGTTTGGGAGGATTAGGATTTCGTGATACGCATCTGTTCAACTCGTCTCTCCTAGCAAACCACTTCTGGAAGTTGATCCATAGACCTTCGAGTCTAGTTTACCAGGTATTAAAGGGGAAATATTTCCCTTACTGAGATATCTATTGGGCTATTGCACGACAGTCTTCATCATTCTTGTGGACTTCTCTGTTACATGGCCGAGATTTCCTTTCTAAAGGAATTCGTCATGGTATTGGAAATGGACATTCAATCCGGATTGGTGTAGATCCGTGGCTGCCTACTTTACCACCGAGGCCGGCACGACTTTTGGATAATTGTAATGCTCACACCCGTGTGTCTATGTTACTGCACTCATCTTCGAGACAATGGGACTTGTCAAAGATTAAATCATTCCTGCATCCTGATGATATCCCGATACTCTTGCAACTACGACTCCCACCTATCTCCTGTGATGATTACTTTATTTGGGATCATACCCCCACAAGATCTTATACAGCCAAAAGTGGATATCATCTTGCAGTTCATCAAAATGGTATGCTTAATACACCACCTCTGTTTCGATTCCCAAATCTAACTCAGAATTTATGGCAACTCGATATTCCATCAAAGCTTCGTCATTTTCTTTGGTCATTAGCCTCGGGTGCCTTAGCTTCTCGAGCTAATCTTATTCGTCGTGGTATAGTAATGGATCATCAATGTCCGCGGGGCTGTTCTTTTACTGAAACGTCCGTGCATTTACTTTATTCTTGTCCTTTTGCACGGGCTGCTTGGCGTATGGGTCCTTTAGGATTACAAGAACCGCCAATTATACTTAGTGCTACAGGCCTCCTTCAATGGCTTTTGACTGACTTTGTTTCTAACAATAATCGGATCTCTTTTTACTACCTTTTCCTGCTTTGGAGGCTCTGGAAAGCCTGAAATCAATTGGTGTTTCAACATCAACTGCAATCGCTGGAGACTATTCTTGACTTGACTCACCGTGATACTACTGAATGGAATCATTTGCACGAGCTACGCGAGCCACTTTGTCCACCATTACTCAGACATGCTTCACCAAGACCATCTTTGCCGGAATCTCGACACACATGGTCGCCACCTCCGTTACACTTTGTTAAATGTAATGTAGATATTTCTACAACACTGGCATCTTCTCGAATGGGAATTGGTTGGATAATACGAGATTCTCGAGGTCTGATTCTTCAGTGTGGTATGTTCTCCACATATAAGTGTCCCTCCATTATAGTGTGTGAACTATATGGTGTCCAACTAGCTGTACAGGTTATATGGAGTTTGGGTTATAAACAAGTCATTTTGGAATGTGATAACAAGACTGTCATTGAGTTTCTCTGTTCTTCTACCCCAAATATCAAGTTGTTACCATACAAGGATCGCATTACACAATGGCAGAGTAACTTTTTTCATTACAATTTCGGCACTCTTCCAGATCTACAAATCGCTGTGCTGATGTGTTGGCTAAACAAGCTTTTCACCAAAACATTGATTCTCCAATTTACTCTCATTGTCCACCTTTCATGAATGTTGTTTATCAGGAGGATCTTAACTCTGTTTAATAAAGTTATTGCCGTTAAAAAAAAAAAAAAGAGAGAGATGCGTTTCTTTAATGAGAAACTTTGTAAAAGTATCAGATCCGCCACGTGGCGGATTCTGATTAGCAGACACATTTTCTTTTTTTTTTTATTTTTCTTTTTTGTTTAGTGTGTGTTTTTTTTAGTTGTTTTTTTTAAAAATAATTTTTTCTATGATTTGGTTTTTGGGTATTCGTTTCAGCTCGGATTTTTCGTATACTAAATTCGAATATTCAATTGATACTTTTCTAATATTCGGTTCGGTTCTTGTCG
>OVBE01004054.1:0-25069 GCA_900406425.1 Iberis pinnata | reverse complement strand
GCATCAAGGTCAGACCTTCTTACCAACTCATCATTTCCCACATTCATGGCATGATTTTCCATTGTTGGAGATATAGAGGCTATCNCATGATTTTCCATTGTTGGAGATATAGAGGCTATCAAAGCTAATGAACTTTCTCCTTGAACTTCCCTTTGAGAGACATTATTTTTGAAGTCCTTAGAAGTTAACCATTTTGGTTTAAAGTGAGGATGTAAGACCCAACAATTTTCTTTTGTGTGGCCACTCCTCTTGCAATGATAGCATATAAAATTCTTCTTATATTCTTGCTTAAAGGGTCCATTGTTGCTGAACCTTACAAACTTTTGATTTTCCATCCTTAGGAGTTTAAAAACCACAGTATGCTTAGAAACGAATGGTGAATAACCAAAATGATGAATGAGCTTCAAAATGATTTGGGGATGTAGAAGAACTAGAATAACCAGAATATAGCTTTAGAATCTGAACCAGAAAGTAAAAACAACCCAGAATGAAGAGTAAACCCATCTTTTAAGAGTAGATTGAAGAACCAGATTTAAAATGAACCAGAATGAGAATAGAAGTAGCCAGAATTATTTTTAGGAAGATAAAGGTGTATAGGAGCTTCAAGTCTCTGATATCATGTTAAATTTCATGAAAACAGAATGAATAACATCAAGAACATTTGAGGAGAAGGAGATGGACGAAAATTGAGAAGGAAAGGATTATATTCAATTGATTGAATAGATTGAAGGTTTAGAAGAGATTAAATAAGCAAATACATAGCCCTTTCATGACCTTGCATGGGTTAGGAAACATAAAAAGTAGAAAGCATAAAGTAAAAGCACATTTAATGCTGAAAAACGCTTCTCCTCTTTATGCATGTATCTCTTCACTCGTAAGTCCAAAATTGGCGATCTTATATCCGTTGGAAATATAATTTCAAGGCCTACAACGTTTCTGAATGACTCAAGCCAAAATTCGTACAGGAACTACTTGTAAACTTCCAATATTTGAATGATAGTAATTCTGGCCGAAACTATATGAAATCATTGATCTTCATTATTCAATACAAGGAAACTCTTATGAGTTTTACTAAACAAGAGCTGGAGCTTCCAAGCAATGTGAATTCTGTTTTGAAGGACTTTAATGATGTATTTCCAGAAGAGAGCCCCATGGGATTGCCACCCATTAGAGGAATTGAGCATCAAATTGATCTAGTTCTTGGAGCTTCACTTCCAAACCGACCAGCATGTAGGACTAACCCTACTGAAACTAAGGAACTTCAAAAACAAGTGAATGAGCTAATGGAGAAGGGTTACATCCAAGAAAGCATGAGTCCATGTGATGTTCCAGTTTTGTTAGTTCCAAAGAAGGATGGAACTTGGAGAATGTGTGTAGATTGCAGAGCCATCAATAAGATCACTGTAAAGTATCGACATCCCATACCTTGTTTAGATGATATGTTGGATGAATTGCATGGTTCTTGTGTGTTTTCAAAGATTGATCTTAAAAGTAGATACCATCATATTAGGATGAAAGAGGGAGATGAATAGAAAACTGCTTTTAAAACAAAACATGGTCTGTATGAATGGTTAGTCATGCCTTTTGGATTAACTAATGAACCTAACACGTTTATGAGGTTAATGAATCATGTTTTGTGATCATTCATAGTGATTTTCGTGGTTTTATACTTTGATGACATTCCAGTTTATAGCAAAAGTTTAGATGAGCATGTAGAGCATCTGAAATCTGTTTTAGGTGTTTTACGAAGGGAAAAAATCTTTGCTAACTTGAAGAAGTGTACATTCTTCCAAGATAATCTTGTGTTTCTAGGATTTTTTGTAAGTGCACAGGAAATTCAAGTGGATGAAGAAAAGTGAAAGGTATTCGAGAATGGCCTAATCCAAAGACTGTAGGAGAAGTAAGAAGCTTTATGGACTTGATGGATTTTACAGAAGATTTTTCAACGATTCCAGCACCATTGCAGCACCTCTTACTGAAGTAATCAAGAAAGATGAAGCATTCAAATGGGGAGAAGCACAAGAAGAAGCATTTGAGCTGTTAAAAGGGAAGTTGACTAATGCACTTCTACTTTCTTTACCTGATTTTATGAAGACTTTTGAAATAGAGTGTGATGCTTCTGGTGTAGGAATTGGAGCTGTTCTTACAAAAGAAAAGCAACCAATAGCTTACTTTAGTGAAAATCTAGGAGGAGATACATTGAACTATCCTACATATGACAAGGAGTTGTATGCATTGGTTTGGGCTTTACAAACATGACAGCACTATTTATGGCCAAAGAAATTCATGATTTACATGATCATGAATCTTTGAAGCATTTGAAGGGCCAACAGAAGCTGAACAAAAGACATTCTAGATGGATTGAGTTCATTGAGCCATTTCAATATGTCATTTTCTACAAGAAAGGTAAGGAGAACATAGTTGTTGATGCACTATCCAGGAGGTATGCCTTAATCTCTACTCTTGATGCTAAGTTGTTAAGATTTGAACAACTTAAGGAGATGTATGATTCTGATTCTTAATTAAAAGAGATATTCCAAGCTTGTGGAAAGTTTGCTTTTGGAAAGTACTTTAGGCATGATGGATTTCTGTTTTATGAGAATCGTTTGTGTGTGCCTAATTGTTCTTTAAGGGATTTATTTGTTAGAGAATCACATGGAGGAGGACTAATGGAAAATTTTGGAGTAGCCAAAACTATGAGTATTTTGTAGGATCATTTCTATTAGCCTCACATGAAAAGGGATGTAGAAAGAATCTGTGGTAGTTGTGTAACTTGTAACAAGCTAAGTCTACTGCCCAATACCAAGGTTTGTATACTCCTTTACCCATTCCTACTGCACCATGGACTGGTATCTCAATGGATTTTGTGCTTGTCTTGCCTAGTACTAGGAAAAGAAGAGATTCTGTTTTGTGGTTGTAGATCGGTTTTCTAAGATGGCTCATTTCATACCTTGCCATAAAAATGATGATGCAACACTTGTTGTTGAATTATTCTTTAGGGAATTAGTTCGTTTACATGGCATGCCTAGGACAATTTTTTCTGATAGAGATACAAAGTTCTTGAGTTATTTCTGGAAAACATGGTGGAGTACGTTAGGAACTAAGTTATTGTTTTCTACTACTTGTCATCCACAAACTAATGGGCAAACTGAAGTTTTTAATAGAACTTTGTCTACTCTCTTGCGTTCTATCACTAAAAGTACATAAAAACTTGGGAAGATTTTTTGCCACATGTAGAATTTGCTTATAATCATTATGTCCATTATGCTACTAAGTACTCACCATTTCAAATTGTTTATGGTTTTAATCCTTTGACACCTATGGATTTAACTCCATTACCTTTGAGTGAGCATGTTTGTTTTGATGGAAAGAAGAAGGCTGAACTAATTAAGCAGACTCATGAGAAAGCAAGGCTAAACATAGAGAATAGGACTAAGCAGTACCAAAAAACAGCAAATAAAGGAAAGCAACTGAAGATCTTTGAACCTCGTGATTTAGTTTTGATTCACCTAAGGAAGGAATGATTTCCTAATGAAAGAAATTCTAAGCTATTTCCAATGACAGATGGACCATTCAAAGTCTTGGAGAAGATTAATGATAACGCTTACAAGATTGACTTGCCCAGTAAGTATAACGTGAGTTCAAGCTTTAATGTTTCTTATTTGATTCCTTTAGTTGCAGATGATCCATATTTGAGGTCAAATCCTTTTCAAGAATAGGGGGATGATATGATCATGGAAACTGCTAAGGAACATCAATAGGATGCATTGCTTGTACCAGAAAGACCAATGACAAAAGCCAAGGCTAGGAAATTTGCTAAAGCACTTAATGGGCTGATTTATCAAGTTCTAGACCATGAGAACATCCACAATTAATTTGGGGATGTTTGTAAACAAGTCCAGGCCACTTTAAGCATGATACAAGTCCAAGAAGAGCCCAAAAACACTTAGAAAAATTTTTCCCAAAGACAAACACGGGATTTAGAAGTTGAAGAGTCATTTGAAGACTAAGAGTTGGTCTTTGATTCAAAGTCTTCTCTTCTAAGTTTCTGTGCAAGTTTATAAGAGTTTTTGTGACTCTTTATCTTATTTTCTTCTTTAAATAATCTGAAAACTCATTATAGAAGATAAGCCTTTCTTTTTAATAAACCTTATTTGTGAGAGTGATTCTCCTTTGTTCCTTGTGAACTTCTGATTTCTTGGTGTGTCATATCAAAGTAATCTTTTCGGTTTATCAAGTGTTCTCCATCACACTTGTGTGGCCATTCTACTATCCAAAATATATAGTAGCGTATTTTAAGTTAGTTTTGGGACTAAGGTTTCATATACCTTGGAATCTTGCTACACGAATTCTGTTTATTGAGGATCCACCGCCTAGTTTCTTCACAGCGTATTTTAAGTGAGTTTTGGGACTAAGGTTCCATATACATCAGAATCTTCCTCCACGAATCTGTTGAAGTCAAGGATTATCCATCTACCACCCTTTTGAGTGCAATTCTTGGGTCTTTTCCGCGTCATTGGGAATCACATAATTCATATACATCCCCACACTGATGAAGAAGAAGATCTATATATCTCTGAAAGTAGTAGAAGAACCATGAGAAGAGAGAGAGGCTGGGACAATGAGAGAGAGACTATGATCCCATCCACCAACAAATCAATCATCTCAAGATACAGTTCCCGTCTTTCCATGGAACCAACGATCCAGAAGCATACTTGGATTGGGAAAGGAAGATGTAATTGAACTTTCTGGTTCAAGGCACTTACGAGCTCAATAAAGTGAAGATTGCTGTCTCGGAATTCAATGGGTATGCTTTGCTTTGGTGGGAACAACTCGGACTCACTAGGAAACGCCTCAGAGAGCTTCCCATCACCACTTGGGATCATCTCACATTTCAGATGAGAAAAAACTTTGTACTAGCACACTATCAAAGAGAGATCCTCAACAAACTTAGACGCCTCAATCAAGGTACCAAGAGTGTTAGGGATTATTATCAGGAGCTGGAAACTTTGCTAATCCTAGCAGATTTGAGAGAAGGAGAAGAGATGACTATGTCACGGTTTCTTGGAGGACTTAACCGAGAAATTCAAGACAAAGTCGAGCTTCGTAATTATGAAGATGTGCAAGAGATGGTACACAAGGCATCATTGGTTGAGTCACAAGTCAAGAGGCGATTAACCAAGCCTACATGTACTCCTAGTGCAGTCAAGCCTAAAGAACTCAACAAACCAGCCTATTCCAGAGATTTTAAACCGTCTTCTACAGTGGTTAAAGAAGAAGCAAAGTCTGATTTTAAGACAAGAAGCGGTAATTCTCTCAGCAACACACAATGCTTCAAGTGTCAAGGCATGGAACATTATTCTCAAGAATGTCCTAACAAGAAGATGTACTTGCTACAAGAGGGAGGAGAAATCATTCCTCAAAAAGATTCTGATTTCGGTTCAGAGATAGAAGAAGAAGAAGAAGAAGAAAAAGAAGTTGCGGCAATTGGTGAGATGTTGGTTGCAAGGAGGACCTTTAGTGTTCAAAACCAACCCGAGGAGAAGTGTCAGCGAGAGAACTTGTTCCAAACTCGTTTCTTCGTCAAAGAGATGGTTTGTAGCTTGATTATAGATGGTGGGAGTTGTAAAAATGCTGCAAGTGAAGAGATGGTCAAGAAACTTCAGCTCAAAACTATTCCTCATCCAAAACCGTCTCTCAACAGGTTCTAGTCTCTTTATCCATTGGAAAAATGCAGATGATGTGTTATGCGATGTTTTTCCTATGGGAGCAAGTCATATATTGCTGGGAAGACCGTGGCAATCTGATCGTAAAGTCATTCATGACGGTTACACCAACAAGCACTCTTTCGAATTGAAAAGGTGCGAGATCACACTTCTACCACTCACACCTAGTGAGATTTATCAAGATCATGTCCGAATGAAGCTCAAGGAGCAAGAGACAACCGTCACCAGACTATATATCAATCACAGGGAGTTTTCTCAACTTTTTGATCCTGAAATTACAACTTTCATGTTTGTGTACAAGGAAGCCCTTGTTACTACTAACCCGTCACAGGAACTCTCTAGTGTTATGATTGAGATATTTCAGGAATACATGGATATGTTTCCATAGGAAATTCCACCAGGCTTGCCTCCAATTCGCGGAATAGAGCATCAGATTGACTTGTTGTCGGGTTCGGGATTACCGAACAGACCTGTATACAAAACTAATCACATAGAGACCACAAAGCTGCAAAAGCAAGTGAAAGAGCTAATGAGTAAGGGACATATCCGAGAGAGTCTAAGTCCTTATGTCGTACAAGTGCTTCTAGTGCCGAAGAAGGATGGAACATGGAGGATGTGCGTAGACTGTCGCGCCATCAACATCATCACCGTGAAGTACCGGCACCCTATTCCACGTCTTGATGACATGCTGGATGAATTAAGCGGTTCCAAGATCTTTTCAAAGATAGACTTGAAGAGTGGTTATCACCAGATCAGAATGAAGGAAGGAGATGACTGGAAGACCGTATTCAAGATGAAACAAGGCTTGTATGAGTGGCTGGTCATGCCCTTCGGTCTCACCAATGCACCGAGCACATTCATGCGACTAATGAACCATGCTTTGAGAGCATTCATAGGCGTCTTCGTAGTGGTGTACTTCGACAATATATGATCTACAGTAAAGGTTTGGAGGAACATCTAGACCACATTNGATTAGTTTTTGATGTTCTTTGCTCTCAATCTCTTTATGCAAATTTATCTAAGTGTTCTTTCTGCACTAATGAAATTGTCTTTCTAGGATTTGTTGTGAGTGCAGATGGCGTCAAAGTAGACGAAGAGAAGATAAAGGCAATCAAGGAATGGCTGAATCCTAAAAATATAGGAGAAGTCCGCATATTTCATGGTCTCGCAGGCTTTAACAGGAGATTCGTGAGGGACTTCAGCACCATTTCTGCTCCCTTAACCGAAATAATCAAGAAGAATGTCAGATTTCAGTGGGGAGAAGCTCAGGAGCAGGCTTTTACAGCCCTAAAAGACAAGCTTATCAATTCTCCTCTTCATTTACTACTTGATTTTGCAAAAACTTTTGAAATTGAATGTGAAGCATCTAGTGTTGCTATTGGTGCTGTTTTGATGCAAGATAAGAGACCATTCTCTTACTTTAGCGAAAAGTTAATAGGATCAACGGTGAATTATCCGACATATGACAAGGAGTTGTATGCTTTGGTGAGGGCGATTTAGACGTGGCAGCACTATCTGTGGTCGAAAGAATTCGTAATCCATACATATCATGAATCTCTGAAACATCTGAAAGGTCAACATAAGCTCAACAAACAATATGGATGATGGATGGAATTCATAGAGACATTTCCGTACGTCGTTAAGTACAAGAAAGGTAAGGATAATGTAGTAGCAAATGCATTATCATGGATGTACACTATAATCTCTATTCTAACTTCTAAGTTAATCGGTTTTGAGCATATATCACTTTAGGTCCGAAACCAAAGGCTTGGTCTTCAAGTAAGGCTTCAGATAGCCTTGTTTTATGTCTCGGACTTGAAACAATGTTGGATGGTTGCGGATTAAGGGTTATGGCCGAGACTTGTCTAGGTTTTAGATGAATGAAGATACAATGGAATTATGAAGATGGATCGATGGTGATTTCGAACAGAAGTAGATGAAAAGAAGAATGGAAAAGATTGATTGTCTTATGGAATACACAATCAGTGTAGAAGACTTTCTGAATCTATTCCAGATGTATAAGAGTCAAGATTCTCAATCTAAAGAGCAAGGATTTTTGATGAGAGTTGTTTCTAAAACAATTCTGATTTTTGTCATAAAGCTTGCTACGGAAAACAAGAGGGTTCAAAATCTTTAAATAGAAACATGAGCCTTAGGGATTTCTAACATAAGCCAAACTACGAAGAATGCAAGCCTCTAAAGAAAAACAACTTAATGTTTAAAGAAAAACAACAAGAATTGTAGATAGAAAGGAAAGTAACTAGAAGATGTGCCTTGGAAGGAAAGTGTGAACTTCTAGAAGGCTTCTTTATTTTCGCCAAGTAGTTTTAATAATAATTATGCCAAATTCTTCTAACAAAGCTTTAATAAAAGTGGATAACTTGCCTCATTAAAACCTTAGTGATTGACCAAAAACCCAAGGTGAGAAAAAGACGATCATCTCGACTAAGGAAAAAAGAGTGCAGGAATTACTCACTTAGCTAACCGATCAGATATATGGTTCTTGTGGGTTGAAAAGCCTAAAAAACTGATATGTCTCGCATGCTTGATCTTCTAAGTCTGAATGTAGCATCACGTGGGCTTGTTGTGGCAACTCCTTTGCTTTAGATCTTGTGATTATTCCTTCAGGTTCAAGCTGCTCTGGTTCAGGTTCAGGTTCATCTGGTTCGTCCATCATCACATCATCCTCCCCTTCTTGAAAATGATTTGACCTCAAATCATAGTCCGCAATATAAGGAATTAAGTCAGAAACATTTAATGAACTAGAGGTTTGATACTTCTCTTCTAAGTCGAGTCTGTAGGCATTATCGTTGATCTTCTGAATGACTTCGAAGGGACCATCAACTCGCGGCTTCAGCTTGGATTTTCTTTCTTCTGGAAATCTGTCCTTGCGCATATGAAGCCACACCAAATCGCAAACTTCAAACAGCATCTTCTTTCGTCCTTTGTTGGCATGCCTTTGGTATTGATGCGTCTTCTTTTCAATGTTGATCCTAGCTTGTTCATGTAGTTTCTGAATCTGCTCTGCTTTCCTTTTACCATCAACATTGCAACGTTCTTTCTCATGCAAAGGAATCAAGTCTAGAGGGGAATTGGGATTAAAGCCATAAACAATTTCAAAAGGAGAAAATAAAGTTGAAGAATGCTTAGCGTGATTATTAGCAAACTCCACGTGAGGGAGACAGTCTTCCCACGCCTTTAGATTGCTTTTCATATGGCTCTTAAGAGCGTTGATATTGATATGTTGATATTGTAGAGAATTGGAGCTTTGTTCCTAGTTTCACCCAAAGAGTTCACTAAAAGTGACTCAAAAACATTGGGTCACGGTCTGAAAATATTGTCTGAGGCATTCCATGTAGCCTTACAACTTCTCTGAAAAACAGATTAGCTACACTCACAACATCATCGGTTTTGTGGCTAGCTATGAAGTATGCCATCTTACTGAACCTTTCAACAACAACAAATACCGAATCTCGACCATTTCTGGTCCGAGGCAATCCAATCAAAAAATCCATTGATATATCAGTCCAAGGTTGAGAAGGGATAGGGAGAGGAGTATATAACCCGGTAGGTTGCGATTAGCTCTTGGCTAGCTTGCACGTTGCACAACTTGAGCAAATCCTCTCAATGTTTTTCTTCATGTTCGGCCAGTAGAACTTGGATTGTAGTTTGAGGAGTGTCTTGGTTACTCTGAAGTGACCAGCAAGTCCTCTAGCGTTAGCTTCTCTCATTAATAACTCTCGGGTTGATCCTTGGGGAATGCACAATCGATTGGAGAAAAAGAGATAACTTGATTGCCTATAAAACATCTCGAAAGAAAATTTAGAGCATTTCACATACACATCCTTAAAGTCTGGATCAGCCTCATATAATTCCTGAACATGTTCGAATCCTAGTATTTTAGATGTCAAAGTAGATAGAAGAGTGTAACTCCGGGACAATGCATCTACAACTACATTGTCCTTACATTTCTTGTACTTTATGACATAAGGGAATGTCTCAATGAACTCGATCCAACGTCCATGTCTTTTGTTCAACTTCTTCTGGCCTTTAAGATGCTTCAGTGGTTCATGATCTATGTGGATCACAAACTCTTTAGGCCATAGATAGTGCTGCCACACTAGTAGAGCTCTAATAAGAGCATAGAGCTCTTTGTCGTAAGTTGGGTAGTTCATTGTCGCAGCTCCTTACTTCTCACTGAAAAACGCGACAAACTTCTTATCTTGAGTTAGAAAAGCACCTATTCCTATACCAGAAGCATCACACTCAATCTCAAAAGTTTTCATAAATTCAGGCAATATTAACACAGGCGAATTGATAAGCTTCTCTTTTAAAGCCCGAAAGGCTAGTTCTTTTTGTTCCTCCCATTTAAATCCAACGTCTTTCTTGATGACTTCTGTAAGAGGGGTTGTGAGTGTGCTAAAGTCACGCACAAATCTTCGGTAAAACCCAGCCAATCCGTGAAAGCTTTGAACTTCGCTGACATTGGTTGGACTAGGCCAATCTCGGATTGCTTTTATCTTTTCATCATCTACGTTAACTCCTTCTACACCAACAATGAAGCCTAAACAACAACTTCATTAGTATAGAATGAGCATTTTGCTCGATTTGAAAATAAACGTTCAGATCTTAAGACATCCAAAACATATTTGATATAAGTTAAGTGTTCTTGCAAACCCTTGTTCTAGATGAGGATATTATCGAAGTATACCACCACATATACTCTGATGAATCTCCTAAGGACGTGATTCATGGGCCGCATGAATGTGCTTGGGCTTTTTGTTAGACCAAATGGCATCACCAACCATTCGTAGACTCCTTTTTTAGTCTTGAACGCCGTCTTCCATTCATCACCTTCTTTCATTCTTATTTGGTGATAACCACTCTTCAGATCAATTTTGGTGAAGATTGTAGATCCACTCAGCTTATCTAACATATCATCCAATCTCGGGATTGGATGTCGGTACTTCACCGTTATGTTGTTGATAACACGGCAATCTACACAGATTCGCCAGGTTCCGTCATTCTTAGGTACAAGAAAAACTAGGACAGCACATGGACTAAGGGAGTCTCGAATTTTTCCCTTGCTAAGAAGCTCTTCTAGTTGCTTCTGAAGCTCTTTGGTTTCGGTTGGATTGGTGCGATATGCTGGTCGGTTTGGTAGAGCTATACAGGGAACTTGATCGATGTGATGATCTATCCCACGGACTGGAGGGAGACCTTACGAAATTTCTTCAAGAAAAACATCACTATATTCATGCATTAACTCATTCATTCCACTAGGTAACTCCTGTGTGTGGTTAGTGATCTCAATAGCATCTTTACAGATGAATAGAAAGCATGTAAGTTCAAAGTCATAGAGTTTATAGAACTCATTGTGGTTTATGTAGAGGGCTAGTCAAAATCTTCTCCTTTTCTTTTTGTTTGACTTGCATCTGATCTTGATAGAATTCGGTAGGAGTTAATGGAACCAGCGTGATTCTTCTACCTTTGAATTCAAAACTGTGCTTGTTAGTGAACCCGTCATGTATGACTTTCCGATCTGATGGCCAAGGTCTTCCTAGAAGAACATGACTTGACCCCATAGGCAACACATCACAAAGCACCTCATCTTCATATTTTCCAATCGAAAAGTTGATTATGACTTGGTGAGTTATGGTTAGAGCTCCTCCATCATTAAGCCATTGTAGCGTATATGGATGTGGATGAGGAATAGTTTGCACACTTAGAGTTCGTCTAATAACCAGTAATTCACCCACAGCCGCAGATGCTTCTTATTCTTCAGTTTCGGATCCAATGTCTGATTCCTCTTGAGGAACTATCTCTCCATCATCTCTGAGAAGGAACACCTTCTTATTGGGACAATCTCTGGAAGAATGTCCCACACCTTGACACCTCAAACACCGAGTCTAACTTAGAATAGTTCCAGTTCTTTGTTTTACCTCGGCGTTCTTGTTCTCTTCTCTAGCTTGAGTTGGTTTCGAATTGAAACTAGGTCTAGGGGTAGAGAAGTCCTTCGGTTTTGAGGCTGGTGGTGCAAAGCTTGGCTTGACAAACCGCCTCTTGTTCTGAGCTTCAATCAGTTCACCCTTGTGAACCATCTCTTCAATGTCTTAATAACTCTGAAGCTCTAACTTGTCTTGGTTACCTCGGTTAAGACCTCCTAGAAACCGAAACATAAACATGTCTTCACATTCACTTAGATTAGCTTGGATTAGTAGGGTCTCAAGGTCCTGAAAGTAATCTCGAACTAGCTTGAGAAGCTTGCTCAATATCTCATGATTATAGTAGGCTGGAACAAATTTCTTCCTCATCTGAACCGTTAGCTCATCCCAACTAGTTATGGAAGGCACTCGAGAACTTTCTTTAACAACTCCCAATTGTTCCCACCATAACAACTGAATTCCGAAACATCGATTTTGACTTTGTTAATGTTGTAAGTTCCTTGGCATAGGAAGTTCGATTCCATCTTCCTTTCCCAGTCAAGACAGACTTTAGGTTCATTCGTGCCTACGAATGATGGGAACTTGATCTTGATATGTTTCAACTGCTGATGTGCAGGATCAAGGAAGTCTCGATTAGGTCTCATTGGACCTCTATGTCGGATTGTGCTACCATAGTTATGGCCAGACACTTCTTCTTCTTCAAAAGACTCACGTTCCTTTCCAAGGTAGGTTCGGTGTGGTTCTCGGTCTCTAGACACTTTCGGACCAGAATTGGTTCTGATAGTTGGACCTCCTTTTGTCGGTCTAGATGACTCTCCCAGATGTGCTTTGCCTTTAGCAATCTGGTTAGCGTCTTAAGGTGTAGGAGTTGAAGACGAATGACCATCACTTCCACTTATTTTCTTTTTCTCTAGCTTCATTGTATCCACTTTCCCATTGAGTAGTTCAATCTGTTGCATAAGGATTGCATTGTTGTCTTTGATTTGTTGACTCTTCAACCGGTTCAAAGACGCCAAAGCTTCTGCAGAGAGTTCCATGGTACCCGAAATACCAAGAAACTTGCACAGGTAATGGATTCACAAAACTCAAACAACAAACATAGACCAATCGATTTTTAGGTGGATTAATTCTGAAAATTCTAGGTGATCTATATGCAAATACTAAAACAAATAACTTAGTAACCTAATTCAATTCAAGATTCTGATTCTTTAAATGAATAAATATGCAACCTAGGGTTCTTAGCAAAAACAAGAAAATTTTCAAAACTAATAAGAAAGAGATTAGGGTTAAGGTTTTGCTCAACCTTTGGTACGAAGTTGGCTCTGATACAACCTAATACGCTCCTGGATAAGAGCACCTGATACGTTCCTGGATCCTAACTCTGATGAAAGTCTCGACACTTATGCACATTAGGTCTGAAACCAATGGCTTGGTCTTCAAGTAAGGCTTCGGATAGCCTTGTTTTATGTCTCAGACTTGAACAATGCTGGATGGTTGCAGATTAAGGGTTATGGCCGAAACTTGTCTTTGTTTTAGATGAATGAAGATGCAATGGAATTCTGAAGATGGATTGTTGGTGATTTCAAACAGAATTAAATGAAAAGAAGAATGGAAAAGATTGATTGTCATATGGATTAGACAATCATTGTAGAAAACTTTCTGAATCTATTACAGATGTAGAAGAGTCGAGATTCTCAATCTAATGAGCAAGGATTTTCGATGAGAGTTGTTTCTAAAATAATTCTGATTTTTTTCATAAAGCTTGCTAAGGAAAACAAGAGGGTTCGAAATCTTTAAGTAGGCACATGAGCCTTAGGGCTTTCTAACATAAGCCAAAGTACGAAGCATGCAAGCCTCTAAAACAAAAACAACTTAATGTTTAAAGAAAAACAACAAGATTTATAGATAGAAAAGAAAGCTTCTAGAAGATGTGCCTTGGAAGGCAAGTGTTAGCTTCTAGAAGGCTTCCTTATTTTCGCCAAGTATTTTTAAAAATACTTATGCCAAATTCTTCTCATAAAGCTTTAACGAAAGTGGATAACTTGCCTCGTTAAAACCTTAGTGATTGACCAAAAACCCAAGGTGGGAAAAAGGCGATCATCTCGACTAAGGACAAAAAAGTGCTGGAATTACCCAGTTAGCTAACCGATCAGATATCTGGTTCTTGTGGGTTGACAAGCCTGAACAACTGATATGTCTCGCAGGCTTGATCTTCTAAGTCTGAATGTAGCATCACGTGGGCTTGTTGTGCCAGCTCCCTTGCTTTAGATCTTGTGATCCTTCCTTCAGGTTCAAGCTGTTCTGGTTCAAGCTCTGGTTCAAGTTCCTGTTCGTGTGGTTCATCCATGATCACATCATTCAAGGTGTGCAATCTACAAACAAGCAAAGAGTAAGGTGCAACCTCACGATTTGTACCCACCTCTTCCTATTCCATCTCACCCTTGGACTGAAATTTTGATGGATTTTGTTATCGGATTACCTTGAACCAAGAATGTATGAGATTCTATCTTTCTTTTTGTAGACAAGTTCAACAAAACGGCAAATTTCATTGCAAGTTACAAAATCGATGATGCAGTAAAGGTTGCAGACCTGTTCTTCAGAGAAGTCTTGAGGCTTCATGGAATGCCTCAAGTGATAGTCTTAGAACAAGATACAAAGTTCCTAAGTCACTTCTAGCGCACCTTATGGGCTAAGTGGGAACGAAGCTATCCTTCTCAACAACTTGTCATCCCCAGACTAACGGACAAACAGAATTGGTGAACAGGAATTTATCTACATTGCTGCGAACAATGGTGAAAAGCAACTTGAAGTCGTGGGAATCATGCCTGCCACACATCAAGTTCGCTCACAACCACGCTAAGCGTTCATGTTCTGGTTCGTCCATGATCACATCATCCTCCCCTTCTTGAAAATGATTTGACCTTAAATTGTAGTCTGCAATAGAAGGAATTAAGTCAGAAACATTTAATGAACTAGAGGTTTGATACTTCCCTTTTAAGTCGAGTCTGTAGGCATTATCGTTGATCTTCTGAATGACTTCGAAGGGACCATCAACTCGCTGCATCAGCTTGGATTTTCTTTCTTCTGGAAATATGTCCTTGAGCAAATGAAGCCACACCAAATAGCCAACTTCAAACATCATCTTCTTTCGTCCTTTGTTGGCATGCCTTTGGTATTGTTGTGTCTTCTTCTCAATGTTGATCCTAGCTTGTTCATGTAGTTTCCGAATCTGCTATGCTTTCCTTTTACCATCAACATTGCATCGTTCTTTCTCAGGCAAAGGAATCAAGTCTAGAGGGGAATTGGGATTAAAGCCATAAACAATTTCAAAAGGAGAAAATAAATTTGAAGAATGCTTTGCGTGATTGTAAGCAAACTCCACGTGAGGGAGACAATCTTCCCACGCCTTTAGATTGCTTTTGATCTGGCTCTTAAGAGCGTTACAACTTCTCTGAAAAACATATTAGCTACACTCACAACATCATCGGTTTTGTGGCTAGCTATTTCTGGTCCGAAGCAATCCAATCACAAAATGCATTGATATATCAGTCCAAGGTTGAGAAGGGATAGGGAGAGGAGTATATAACCCGGTAGGTTGCGATTAGCTCTTGGCTAGCTTGCACGTTGCACAGCTTGAGCAAATCCTCTTAATGTTTTTCTTCATGTTCGGCCAGTAGAACTTGGATTGTAGATCGAGGAGTGTCTTGGTTACTTTGAAGTGACCAGCAAGTCCTCCAGCGTGAGCTTCTCTCACTAATAACTCTCGGATTGATCCTTGGGGAATGCACAATCGATTGCAGAAAAAGAGATAACCCGATTGCCTATAAAACTTGTCAAAAGCAAATTTAGAGCATTTGCCATACAAATCCTTAAAGTCTAGATTAGCCTCATATAATTCATGAACATGTTCGAATCCTAGTATTCTAGATGTCAAAGTAGATAGAAGAGTGTACCTCCGGGACAATGCATCTACAACTACATTGTCCTTACCTTTCTTGTACTTTATGACATAAGGGAATGTCTCAATGAACTCGATCTAGCGTCCATGTATTTTTTTCAACTTCTGCTGGCCTTTAAGATGCTTCAACAATTCATGATCTATGTGGATCACGAACTCTGTCAGCCATAGATAGTGCTGCCACACTTGTAGAGCTCTTTATCGTAAGTTGGGTAGTTCATTGTCGCACCTCCTAACTTCTCACTGAAAAAAACCACAGGCTTCTTATCTTGAGTTAGAAAAGCACCTATTCCTACACCAGAAGCATCACACTCAATCTCAAAAGTTTTCATAAATTCAGGCAATATTAACACATGGGAATTGATAAGCTTCTCTTTTAAAGCCTGAAAGGCTAGTTCTTTCTGTTCCTCCCATTTAAATCCAACATCTTTCTTGATGACTTCTGTAAGAGGGGTTGTGAGAGTGCTAAAGTCACGCACAAATCTTCGGTAAAACCAAGCCAATCCGTGAAAGCTTCGAACTTCGCTGACATTGGTTGGACTAGGCCAATCTCGGGTTAATTTAATATTTTCGTCATCTACTTTAACTCCTTCTGCACTAACAACAAAGCCTAAAAAGACAACTTCATTAGTACAGAATGAGCATTTGGCTCGATTCGAAAATAAACGTTCACATCTTAAGACATCCAAAACATATTTGATATAAGTTAAGTGTTCTTGCAAACCCTTGTTGTAGATGAGGATATCATCGAAGTATACCACCACTTAAACGCTAATGAATCTCCTAAGGACGTGATTCATGAGGCGCATGAATGTGCTTGGGCCGTTTGTTAGACCGAATGGCATCACCAACCATTCGTAGATTCCTTCTTTAGTCTTGAACGCCATCTTCCATTCATCACCTTCTTTCATTCTTATATGGTGATAGCAACTCTTCAGATCAATTTTGGTGAAGATTGTAGATCCACTTAGCTCGTCTAACATATCATCCAATCTCGGGATTGAATGTCGGTAATTCACTGTTATGTTATTGATAACACGGCAATCTACACACATTCGCCAGGTTCCGTCGTTCTTTGGTACAAGAAAAACCAGGACAACACATGGACTAAGGGACTCTCGGATTTATCCCTTGCTAAGAAGCTCTTCTACTTTCTTCTGAAGCTCTTCTACTTTCTTCTGAAGCTCTTTCGTTTCGGTTGGATTAGTGCGATATGTTGGTCGGTTTGGTAGTGCTATACTAGGAACTAGATCGATCTGATGCTCTATCCTACAGATTGGAGAGAGACCCTGCGGAATTTCTTCAGGAAAAACATCACTATATTCCTGCAATAACTCATTCATTCCACTAGGTAACTCCTGTGTGTGGTTAGTGATCTCTATAGCATCTTTACAGATTAATAGAAAGCATGTAAGTCCAAAGTCATAGAGTTTATAGAACTCATTGTGGTTTATGTAGAGGGCTGGTCTAAATCTTCTCCTTTTCTTTTTACTTGACTTGCATGTGATCTTGATAGATTTCAGTAGGAGTTAATGGAACCAATGTGATTCTTCTACCTTTGAACTCGTAAATGTGCTTGTTAGTGAACCCACCATGTATGACTTTCTGATTTGATTGCCAAGGTCTTCCTAGAAGAACATGACTTGACCCCATAGGCAACACGTCACAAAGGACCTCATCTTCATATTTCCCAATCGAAAAGTTGATTAGGACTTGGTGAGTTACGGTTAGAGCTCCTCCATCATTAAGCCATTGTAGCTTATATGGATGTGGATGAGGAATAGTTTTCGGATAGAGCTTCTGAACCATAATTTCACTAGCTGCATTAGTACAGCTTCCACCATCAATGATCAAAGAGCAGACCTTGGATTATATGAAACATCGAGGGTGGAATAGATTCTCTCTTTGACATGCTTCTTCAAACTGATTTTGCACACTTAGAGTTCATCGTGTACCCAGTAATTCACCCACAGCCGCAGATGCTTCTTCTTCTTCAGTTTCAGATCCAATGTCTGATTCCTCTTGAGGAACTATCTTTCCATCATCTTTGAGAAGGAACACCTTCTTTTTGTGACAATCTCTGGAATAATGTCACATGCCTTGACACCTCAAACACCGAGTCTGACTTAGACTAGTTCCAGTTCTTGGTTTTACCTCAGCGTTCTTGTTCTCTTCTCTAGCTTGAGTTAGTTTCGGATTGAAACTAGGTCTAAGGGTAGAGAGGTCCTTCAGTTTTGAGGCTGGTGGTGCAAAGCTTGGCTTGACAAACTGCCTCTTGTTCTGAGCTTCAATCAGTTCAGCCTTGTGAACCATCTCTTCAATGTCTTGATAACTGTGAAGCTCTAACTTTTCTTTGATATCTCGGTTAAGACCTCCTAGATATCGAGACATAAACATGTCTTCACATTCACTTAGATCAGCTCGGATTAGTAGGGTCTCAAGCTCCTGAAAGTAATCTCGAACGGTTCTTGTTCCTTGAACTCCTTGCGAAGCTTGCTCAATATCTCATGATGATAGTAGGCTGGAACGAATTTTTGCCTCATTTGAACCGTTAGCTCTTCCCAAGTAGTTATAGGAGGCTCTTGAGATCTTTCTCTAACAACTCCCAATTGTTCCCACCATAACCACTGAATTACGAAACATCGATTTTAACTTTGTTAATGTTGTATGTTCCTTGGCATAGGAAGTTTGATTCCATCTTCCTTTCCCAGTCAAGATAGACTTCAGTTTCATTCGTGCCTAGGAATGATGGCAACTTGATCTTGATATGTTTCAACTACTGATGTGCAGGATCAAGGAAGTCTCGATTAGGTCTCATTGGACCTCTATGTCGGATTGTGCTACCATAGCTATGGCCCAACACTTCTTCTTCTTCAGAAGACTCACGTTCCGTTCCAAGGTAGGTTCGGTGTGGTTCTCGGTCTCTAGACATTTTCGGACCAGAATTGGTTCTGACAGTTGGACCTCCTTTGGTCGGTCTAGATGACTCTCCCCGATGTGCTTTCCTTTAGCAGTCTAGTTAGCTTTTGAAGGTGTAGGAGTTGAAGACGAATGACCATCACTTCAACATCTTTTGTTTTTCTCTAGCTTCGTTGTATCCACTTTTCCATTAAGTAGTTTAAACTGTTGTAGAAGGATTGCTTTGTTGTCTTTGATTTGTTGACTCCTAAATTGGTTCAAAGACTCCATAGCTTCTGCAGAGAGTTCCATTGTACCTGAACTACCAAGAAACTTGCACAGGTAATGGGTTCACAAAAATCAAACAACAGACATAGACCAATCAATTTTTAGGTGGATTAATTCTGAAAAGTCTAGGTGATCTATATGCAAATACTAAAACAAACAACTTAGTAACCTAATTCAATTCAAGATTTTGTTTCTTTAAATTAATCTAGATGCAACCTAGGATTCTTAGCAAAAACCAGAAAAATTTCAAAACTAATAAGAAAGAGATTAGGGTTAGGGTTATGCTCAGCCTTTGGTACAGAGTTGGCTCAGATACCATCTAATACGCTCTTGGATCAGAGCACCAAATACGCTCATGGATCCTAACTTTGATGAAAGGCTCGACACTTATGCACATTAGGACCGAAACCAATGGCTTGGTCTTCAAGTAAGGCTTCGGATAGCCTTGTTTTATGTCTCGGACTTGAACAATTCTGGATGGTTGCAGATTATGGGTTATGACCGAGACTTGTCTTGGTTTTAGATGAATGAAGATGCAATGGAATCCTGAAGATGGATTGATGGCGATTTCGAATAGAATTAGATGAAAAGAAGAATGGAAAAGATTGATTGTCATATGGAATAGAAAATCAATGTAGAAGACTTTATGAATCTATTACAGATGTAGAAGAGTCGAGATTCTCAATCTAATGAGCAAGAATTTTTGATGAGAGTTGTTTCTAAAACAATTCTGATTTTTTCATAAAGCTTGCTAAGGAAAACAAGAGGGTTCAAAATATTTAAGTAGGCACATGAGCCTTAGGGATTTCTAACATAAGCCAAAGTACAAAGCATGCAAGCCTCTAAAAGAAAAACAACAAGATTTGTAGATAGAAAGGAAAGCTTCTAGAAGATGTGTCTTGGAAGGCAAGTGTTATCTTCTAGAAGCCTTCCTTATTTTTGCCAAGTATTTTTAAAAATACTTATGCCAAATTCTTCTCAGAAAGCTTTAACAAAAGTGGATAACTTGCCTCGTTAATACCTTATTGATTGACCAAAAACCCAAGGTGGGAAAAACGCGATCATCTCGACTAAGGACAAAAGAGTGCATGAATTACCCACTAAGTTAACCGATCAGATATCTGTTTCTTGTGGGTTGAGAAGCATGAACAACTAATATTTCTCGCAGGCTTGATCTTCTAAGTCTGAATGTAGCATCACGTGGGCTTGTTGTGCCAGCTCCCTTGCTTTAGATCTTGTGATCCTTCCTTCAGGTTCAAGCTGCTATGGTTCAAGCGCTGGTTCAAGTTCTGGTTCTTCTGGTTCATCCATGATCACATCATTCGAGGTGTGCAATCTGCAAACAAGCAAAGAGTAAGGTGCAACCTCACGGTTTGTACCCACCTCTTCCTATTCCATCTCACCCTTGGACTGAAATTTCGATGGATTTTTGTTATTGGCTTACCTTGAACAAAGAATGTACGAGATTCTATCTTTGTTGTTGTAGACAGGTTCAACAAAATGGCACATTTCATTGCAAGTCACAAAACCGATGATGCAGTAAAGGTCGCAGACCTGTTCTTCAGAGAAGTCGTGAGGCTTCATGGAATGCCTCAAGTGATAGTCTCAGAATGATATACATAGTTCTTAAGTCACTTCTGGCTCACCTTATGCGCTAAGTGGGAACGAAACTATCCTTCTCAACAACTTGTCATCCCCAGACTGACGGACAAACATAAGTGGTGAACAGGACTTTATCTACATTGCTTTCACACATCAAGTTCGCTCACAACCACGCTAAGCATTCTTTAAATCTCTATTCGCCTTTTGAAAAAGTTTATGGTTTCAATCCTACTTCTCCATTAGATTTTCTTGCTTTGCCTTTGAAAGAAAGGGTAAGTTTGGATGGCAGGAAACAAGCTGAACAAGTTTTGAAAATTCACGAGAAAGCAAAGGAGAACATCGAGAAGAAGACGGAGAAGTATGAAGAATACGCCAACAAAGGAAGAAAGGAGTTGATCCTTGACGAAGGGGACTTGGTCTGGATTCATCTGCAGAAAGACAAATTTCCTGCTGAGACGAAAAACAAGCTAATGCCAAGAATAGATGGACCCTTCGAGATCATCCAGAGAATCAACAACAACGCCTACCGACTTGACCTTAAATGGAAGTACAAAATCCCTGATGCTTTTAATGTTTCTGACTTGATTCCATATGTTGCATATACAGATTTCAGGACATATCCTTTCCAAGAGGGAGAGGATGATGTGATCATCGAAAGCTCTGAAGAGGAAGAACCAGAGATAGCTGGAAGGATAACACGTTCAAGAGCTAAGACGCTAGCACATGAAGCTCATACACTCATCTTCATTGCAGACATCAATCAAAGGGAAGCTGAAGCGGACATATTCAACATATCATTCATGAAAATTGAAGTACCCGGTAACATTCACTTGGTAACTTCGTTGATGGCTTTGTTCTCGTTTCCTCAAAGGTTTTAACCAAGGTTTTTAACGAGGCAAAGTCATTGCTACTTCGGGTTATCTAGGTGATGTTACATAGGAAATAATGTGCAAGTCACAATGACTTATGCACTTAGAGTTTTTAGGCGCACCAACTAGGTTTCCTTTTTAGGAAAGGGACGCCTTGTAGTTTTCTGTTTTTATATAAATTACAAGTCATGTTGTTTTTCTTTTAATTTCTAGCATGCTTTGTTGTTTCTGATGCATGCTTTGTTGTTCTAAAATTTCGACCTAAAACTAAAGTATAAGGAGATCTCTAGCTCCTTTGTCTAGAGTTAGTCAAAATTATTGAGAAAAAGAAAATAACTTTACGTTCTGTGAGCGTTGAGACTTGGGAGTTTGCCCAAGCCAAAGTATCGGAATTGGAAAAATGGTGAAAATATGAGCATAGGCCAGAGACGTGGATCACAAGTTATCAGAACAAGCATAATGAGCCATACAGGCAATCGAGCCAATTCGAGTGCGAATGCGCATGATCAGTTATCGGAAGAAGCATATCGAGATATACAGACAATCGGACCAAGCCGGGTGAGAATGCGCGTGATCGGGTATCGGAACGTGCATATCGAGCCCTGAGGACAATCAGGCCAGTTCGGGTAAAGATGCGCATGGTCGAGCTATCGGGACATGCAGAAAATGGGGAGAGTTTGAGTAAAGATGCGCATAGTTGAGCTATCAGGAAATGTGCATTATCGGCATTAGGTTGGAACGAGCCACACGAGCAATCGGGCTTTATCGGGTAATCAGATGCGTGATTCGGGCCATCAGAACAATGCGGACTATTGGGACAAGGCTTCGTAAACGGATGCGAGAAACTAGGCCAGGAACGATGGACAATGCGAAGTGTCGAACGACATCTGAGCCGCATGGTTCCCTCAAAACATGCGCATATTTCCCAAAGATAAGGAGTCTCGGCCAAAACTCAGGATCCGACTACCAAACCGGATCCACTCGAGCTATTTTACGCATAGAAGATTCTAGACTTCATATGATGACCGTTGGATGAAGTTTGGCCGAGGATCCCACCGTTGGCTCAAAAGATGCAATAACGGCAAGTGGTCCCGCGTACTGACCAGACGCATGTGCGAAAAATTATTTTACCTTTTTACCAAGATTCAATTTGTTTCACCTAGGTAATTAGATTGTTACTATATTTAAGCGATCCTAGGTTTGTCTAGAGATCCCTATAAAAGCTATGTAATGGTCGCCGATATAATTACGGAATGAAAATCATTTCTTCTCTTACAATTCTCTCTCAATNCAACCTCAAACTAATTCACCATGGATTAGGTTCTTGATTCTCACTTTCTTTCATGGTATCAGAGCAATAAGCTCCGACTACCTAATCTCTTCCGCGTAAAATCTCTGTCAAATCTTAGTTCTACTAATTTTTCTCACTCTTTTTCTCTTCAAAGATCCAATCTTTTGTCCCAAAGTTCGAGTCTTTTTCATAAAGTTTGAATCCTTCTCGAAGAAATCATGGAAAACCAGAAATTTCTTGGTGTTCCGGTTGTTTTGAAAGGAATCAACTACCTCCTATGGGCAAGGACTCACAAGATCTTTCTTGGAGGAAAAGGTTTAATAAACCACCTCTCAAGAACCAGTCCTATCACTAAGAAGAAGAAACCTACATAACCAAAGGATGATGAATCCGAAGCCGAAGAAGTCAAGGAAGACAAGGAGTAAGACTCTACCGAAGAAGATCTATGGTTCCAAGAGGACCAAATGGTCCTAGGTATTATGCAAACCTCCCTTGACCCACCATTACTTGAAGCATACTCATATTGCGAATCTGCCAAAGATCTTTGGGACACTCTTAACAAAGTCTTTGGGAATGTGTCCAATCTAAGCCGAGTCTATGAGGTCAAGAAGGCTATAAGTGATCTCAAGCAGGAGGATATGTACTTCAACTCCTAGTTTGGGAAGTTCCGGGCCCCTTTGGGCAGAGCTAGAAATGCTCCAAGCCTTCTTCTTGATCCATCTACCTTAAGCGAGAGAAGGGAACAAGATAAAGTCTTTGGCTTGCTATTGAACCTAAATGGAAGCTACAAAGACTAGGTAAAACACATCCTAGGGGGAGATAAACTCGGCTCTCTTGAGGATGTGTGCTCCCAAATACAAAGGGAGCAAGGAACACATGGATTGTTCAATGGAAAGTAGGAGCTCGTGATGGCAAACATAGCCGGTAAAGAAGTGGCAGTAGCTAATCAAAGGTTCTACAAGGATGAAACAAAGTCAAATTTGCTTCGTGAACATTGAAAAAAGAAAGGCCACAACAAAGAGAAATGATGGTTTCTCCATCCTCATCTACGACCAACTAGAGATGGGAAGTTCAAAGCCTCAGGTCCAAAAGCCAACTCAGCTCAAGATAAAGCTAATGAAGATGGAGAAGGCTCGAACCAAGCTCAAGAGAAAGGGACCGGCTCTAAGGCACTAGTAACTTCCAAAGCTTCATCCGCAAGGAAAGAAGAAGAGTATGTGAGAAAAAAGAATTTTGATGCATTGATCAAAGCGCTCAAAGATGCATCCAAATCCGGTAACATGTTGGGTAATGTCGTGGCCAAATCTTTTAAAGTTAAATATAAAGATAAATGCCTTATCTTAGACTCGGGTGCTTCACATCATATGATTAGTAACATTGATCTTATTTAGAACTTAGAACCGGCTTTAGGAAATGTGATAATAGCAAATGGTGATAAGATACCTATTAGAGGAGTAGGCAATCTTAGGTTGTTTAACAAAGACTCTATGGCTTTCTTTATGCCATCATTCACATCTAAGCTTATATCCATTAAGAAAGTAACAAATGATTTACATTATAATGTGATATTTGGGCCTAATGAAGTTTGGTTTCAGGATATTAAGACAAGTGCTATCCTTGGTATAGGAGGAAATAAGGAAGATCTCTATGCGCTTGAAGATATCAAGCATTCTCCCACTCTATATCTATCTTCTGTTTTTCATCTTATGTTGAACAATCTAATGACATGTTATGACGTGCTAGAATAGGTTACCCTCTTTGAAACTTATGTTGCCTAATGTTTCTTTTGCTAATGACACTTGTGAAGCATGTATTTTGGGTAAACATTGCAAATCGGTTTTTCCTAAGTCTAATGCCATGTATGAAAATTGTTTTGACCTTATCCATTCGGATGTTTGGACCTCACCTTGCATATCTAGGGAAAACAATAAATACTTCGTAACATTCACTAATGAGAAATCTAAGTATACTTGGCTTACATTACTTCCATCTAAGAATAGAGTATTTGAAGCCTTTGTAAACTTTCAATCGTATATTACTAACCATTTAAACTCTAAAATTAAAATTTTTAGATCGGATAATGGAGGGGAATATACTAGCCACTTTTTCAAGGAACACATAAATAAGCATGGCATAATCCACCAAACGAGCTGTCTCTACACTCCACAACAAAATGGAGTGGCCGAGAGGAAGAATAGGAACCTAATGGAAATTCCTCGGTCAATGATGTTCCATGCAAATGTTCCCAAGCGGTTTTGGAGTGATGCGGTCACATTAGCTTGCTACCTCATCAATAGAACTCCAACACAAAATCTCCAAAATATCTCCCCTTTTCAAATTCTTAACAAACATAAACCATCAAAAAAACATCTAAAATTCTTTGGTTGTGTTTGTTTTGTGTTAATACCAGGTGACCAACGAACTAAGCTAGATGCCAAGAGTATTGAACAAGCTAAGATAAGACAACAAACATAAGAAGAAATGGATCAAGG